>PVIW01003156.1:0-180528 GCA_004026585.1 Noctilio leporinus | reverse complement strand
CAACTTTTAACCCTTTATTTGAAACAAACAATTCCAGAGACAGAAGGTTAGTCGTGACAACAGCTTCTCACTACAACACAAGGGCGGGCATGGCTCACTGAAGGGACAGGCCAGGCACCTCAGAACAATATATACAATTTAAACAGTGGCTAAACTGGTGACAGTTATAAAAACAAAAAGGAGGCTGGGGAACAGCAAAGCCAACAGGAAAAGAACTGAGCACCCCCTTTGCTGGACGCTAATAGTTTTCTGGAACTACAAAGGCAAGATGGGGAAGACAGAAGATAGATGTAGGTAGTGAGGGGGGCCAGGCAGGACCCAGGCCCACAGATCCCCTCTATCCTCTAACCACAGGTCCCATCCTGCATGACCCAGGGCCCCCAGAGGCTTCACCTGACTCTCATGATGGGGCAAGAACAAGAGTGGGGAACCCAGCCCCAACCCGAGTCAGAAGGTAGTTTTTGCCTTGGGAACTGTGTCCATTGAACTAAAGGGAGGCAGTTACAGAAGGGGGCTAAGCATGTTGACCACATGGCTCATGCCAACCTAAGATGGCAGAGAGAGACAAACACATAAACCAAGGGGACAGAAGTCTGCTCCCCATACTTAAGTCATTCTCTGCCTTGGAAGAAAAGAAAGCGTGTGGTGGGAGTCAAATCGCAGCACCAAGGGTTGGTGCTTGCAGGTGCGGCTTGGGGGACGTGGAGGCCAGGGGGCTCCAACAACCAGTTATCTCACGGCAGGGGAAGAATGTCTCAGCTCTGTGTTTTAGGTAAATGGTCCCCCTCATTACTTTGCGGGTTCCTTTCTTGTCTCTCCTACAAGCCCCTTTAGCGTGGGACTGGGGAAGTAGTGGAGAAGGGAGTGGGCACAGGGCAGAGAAGGCAGCTGGGTTCTTCCCTTGGCCAAACCTAGGAACAAGGGGCTCTACCTATGTGGGATGGGTCAGGAAACCCAAGGCTGACAGGATCGCCAGAGCTTTTAACACTCCATCCAGAGCCTGGCCCCTGGAAGAAGGGGTTTACTCTGAGTCATAAAGAAAATGGCCTCGCTGGTTTTTGCCTATCACTGGGAGTCCAGCCCCCAAGCACAGACGACTGGGGCCCCATGGTTGTCAAGTGGTTTGGAAGAAGGCAGAAGCCAGGGGTTCCTAGGGAAGGCAGGGAATGGATGAGTAGAAAAGGGCAGTCTTGGCCCTTCAGAATGAATAGCATTGGTTCCTGGGCCAGTCGCCCTGGGGGACGCGGTCACAGGCCAGACATTGGTGGAAAGATGGCTACTGGCTACCAAAAGCCTGTGGGTTCAGTCCAGGTCTTCATCCCCACTACGCCCCAGCTCCTCATAAATCTCTCGCACAGCCAGAATGCGATTGAGCATACTCTCCAACATGCTTCGGTCCATGGGGATCACGGAGTACCAGAGAGGTGACTCAGCAATGCAAGACCGCTCAGGTTGTAGGTAGAAGACATCGTTGCGAGTCCGGAGGCTTTCGGGACTGCAGTGGGGGACAGATCAGCACCAGGTCAAAGGAGATCCCTCAGGTTCCCATGCTCATGCCATCCCTGCACACCTGCCAACTCACCATTTTGACAGATAGAATTCATAGAACTTGACAGGGCAGCGGAGGGGATTCATGCGGTTCTCACGCTGCTCTAAGATTGGGGCTTCGTCTTCTCTCTTCCGTTTCCCAGGACCCATGTCTGTAGAGGAGGCAAATGAGCCACACTGGCTAAAAGCAATCTCAACAAGCCACTCTAAATGCACAGTCCAGGGTACAGTGGGAAGGCCTCAGGACATACAATACAGGCTCATAAGGAAATAAAGGCAGTCCTGGCTGGTGTGGCGCAGTGGCTTGAGCGATGACCTGTGAACCAAAGGGTCACGGGTTCGATTCCCAGCCAGGGCACATGCCTGGGTTTCAGGCCAGGTCCCCAGTTGGGGGCACATGAGAGGCAACCACATATTAATGTTTCTCTCCCTCTCTTTCACCCTTCCTTCCCCTTTCTCTAAAAATAAATAAATAAAATATTTTTTAAAAAAAGACATAAAAGCACAAGAGCTGGTCAGTTTCCCCACACCAACCAAACTGCAGAGGTGCTGCTCTGCAGCCTGCCCCCCGCCCTGCTCAGTTCACACTATTCAAGTCTTGTTTTACAATCTTCCCCAAGTTGATATCCTGAAGAAGTGATCGCAGAAGTTGTACACACACAAACTAATAAAACAGACCCTGGTGCAATGCTGGGCTTGCCTTCTGGACTAGAGAAACCACAATGGCCCCAAATCCCCAGTCCAGGTGGAGGCTTAGGTCCAGAGAAGGGCCTGGGAGTTGCACTCAGATGGGTCAGGCTTTCAGGGCAGGACTGGTAACTAAGGTGCAGTTCCTGTTACGCCCAACAGCAAAGATCCATGGAAAGACTGTCCTTTACCCTGTTACCTCTCTCCCATAGCCTGTGACACTCCAGATAGCTTCCCACCTGTCCCCTCTCCCTCCCCTGAAAAGTAGGCCAAGCGAGTTAAGTGCCTTGAAATGAGGAAAGGAGGGAAGCAGACATATGGGTGACCCCCTATTTATGCGACAGCCACTGCCCATCCGATTGAAGGACCGGCCGTTTTTACGTGCTCTGCACATGCAGGAATGGAAGGAGGGAAGGTAGTGACAATGGAGAGGGCCAAGCTGGCAGTCAAGGTGGGAGGGTGCTGAGCAAAAGAAGGGGTGGCCTCCTACCTCGCCCTTTCCTCTGGCGGACGGGGGCGTAGTAACGGATGCTCACCACCTTGGTGGTGCCCCGTGGCGTGGTGCACTTGCGGGACTGTCGCACCACATTGGTGAACGAGAGCTGCATGTGCTCCTCAGCTGTCTGCAGCCCAAAGAACTTAGTGTTGAAGAACATGAGGGTGTTGAGAAGGACAAAGGGGGAGTAGACCCCCAGCTGCTTGCACTCCCAGAGGTGCTCTTCCTCCACGCGGGAGAAAACCGTGTCTGCAATGGAGAAGCCGGAAACACTGGTTAGGAACAAGCCCCTACCCAAGCCTGGCCACTTCTTTATTATTATTATTATTACTATTACTACTATTATTAAAGCTCATAGCAGCTTTATTCCCAAGCCTTTTTTTTTTTAAGATTTTATTTCTTTATTTTTAGAGGGGAGGAGGGAAGGAGGAAGAAAGGGAAAGAAACATCAATGTGTGGTTGCCTTTCACCTGCCTCAAGCTGGGGACCTGGCTTGCAACCTGGTTATGTGCCTTGCCCAGGAATTGAACCAGTGACCTTTGGATTCGCAAGCTGGTGTCATTCCACTGAGCCACCAGCCAGGACCCCAGCCTGGCTACTTCTGATTCCAGATGCCCCCCACTCCCACATGAGCATCTCCATTTAGTAGGTGACCATTTCGGATAAAACCATGGCAGCTGCTCCATTATACAGTAGGGCTGGGTAGGTATTTTTTTTTAAGATTCTATGTATTATTTCCAGAGAAAGGAAGGGAGAGAGGCAGAGAGGGAGAGAAACATCAATGTATGGTTGCCTTTCATCTGCCTCCAGCCATGGACCTGGCTGGAGACCTGGCTTGCAACCTGGTTAGGTGCCCTGGCTGGGGAATCAAACCAGCAACCTTTGGGTTCACAGGCCGGCGCCTTATCCACTGTGCTACCAGCCAGGGCTGGGTGGGTATTTTTTAAATATAGTTTCCACCTGCATTTAGAGCTTCTTCACCACCCTCAGGTTACAGGCAGGTAGACGTAACTTTGAAGAATCCACAACTTTGGTTTTTTTCCCAATGACCTCCCAAACTCAGGCCAACTTTTGTGATTCCAGAAACAGTTGTTCAGACCTCAGTCTTGATTTCCCCTCCTCATGGCTGAGGGCTCTATGCCCTCCAGCTCTAACCCCTGAGGCACCTAGTCACATGTCCCTGTCCTCAGACCCTCTGTGAGGAGTGGCCGGACCGACCAGCCTGGGATGGGGTATCCGAAGAATGGGGGAGAGTCCCTGTGCCTTACTGTTGGGGAGGAGTGTAGGCTGCCAGGTACTCAGTGATTTGTTGAGTTCTTGAACAAAAGTCAGGTAGTAAAGGTCCGTGAAAATGTTCACCATTCGATTATTTTCCAGCAAGTACTGGAGGAGGAAAAGAGACACACACGTAAAGTTAGACTCGAGGCCCTAGAGGAAAAAAGAGAGAGAGAGTGGTATCGAAGGCCCCGGGCATGGCCACATTGACAATTAGGAGGTGGGAACCAGCTGCGTCATTATGTGACCCAGAGTGCTGCTCCCAGGCACGCCTGCAACTGCGAGGTGCCAAGGCCGCCCTGGAAGAGGAGGAGGCTCGGAGGAGCTGTGTCATAGCTGGTTCTCCACAAGCTCAGACGCCTTGTCTGGTACTGATGCAAGGCTGACCTCTCCCAGTGGAAATTACATGCTTCCCCACTGCCCAGGGAGCCCAGCGCTACCCACCCCTCCCCACCTGGAATGGGGGAGGGAGAGAGAAGGAGAGAAAGACTGCCCCTTGGCTAACGGTCCTGGAACACAGCTTTGACTTCAGAGGAATCCTGACATAAGTTGCCTCGCTTGGAGGCGGAGACGAAAGGCTGCTTGCTCAGAGTAGCACATGAGGGGACCAGGCGTGGGACAGATTTATTTCTGGTGGGACCCTGCCTGCCATGCTGCTGTGTTGAGGGTGATAGCAACTGAGGCAAGAGTGCGAGGGGTACCTGTTGGATACCAAGACACAGATAGTAGATACTGTCCGGTTCATATCGTTCCCCGTTGGGGCGAGTGATTTCTCGCACAAACTGGGCCAGGCCGTAGTTGAGCTCAGCAGCTGAGCAGGCCAGAATATCTTCTTTGATACGCATAGGTTTGGCTGCAGGGATAGGTAGTGGAGGTGCACAGGGTTAAGAAAACTTCATGTAGAGAATTTAACATGACTCCACCACCAACTCCTCCAGGCCTTAGTCACGTCCCGCTCCAGAACACACCAGAACACAGCACCTACTGGCGACTGAAAGAGCCGCAAGCCTCAAAACCTAGGCTGAACTGGACCTTATTCTGCAACTCCTCCCCCTGTTCACAGGACACCCTTAAATGATCACAGCCTTATCACTCCCAGACATCAGCTGAATCACAGCCCTGCCCCTTCCCCTCTTCCCCCCTTCCCCTCCTCTCCCCACAGCAGGGGTACTTACGGCCAAAGCGCAGCTCATCCCCTTTGCTGGTTTCTCCATTGGCATATTTGGACTGCACCCAGCACTTCCAAGCATTGACCCCGTAGGAATAGTTGAGTCCAGTACAGCTTGGCTGGCTGCTCATGGAGTCCCGGGAACAGCTCTCCGAAAGCACGAGGCGCTTTTGACCCTGGAGGGAAAAAGTACGTGTTGCGGGGAGGGTGTATGGAGGAGGTTAAGGCCAGGGGCACCATGGAACCTAGTCAGGACAGTGTCTACCACCAGGGGAGTGGGGGAATGGTGGCAGAACACAGCCTCCACAGCACAGGGCCTCAGGAACAGCTCTGGTGACTTTGGGAACAGGGGAGAGAGCAAACTTTGGCTGTGGCTTAGTCCTCACAGAGGCGGAGAAAGGAGGTCGGTCAAGGAAGGTCAGACTAAAGCTGCTGACTTGGCTACGGAAGCACCCACTCCTGCCTGGGCCTCTGAGTCTCCATCCCTCTTCTGTGGCTACAGCAGCCCCAGCCCTCACCTTCCGCATGGTCCGGGGAAGGTCTTGTTCAGTAGACACGTCTTCAGGTCCCACCAGGCCACAGTCAAATAGGAAGTCTACGCTAGGGTTAATGTCCAAAGGATCTGTGAAAGAGGGGAAAGGAAGCAAACCAATTTTTTAAAAGATTTTATTTCTTTATTTGTTTTTGAGAGAATGGGAAGGGAGGGAGAAATGGAGGAAGAGAAACATCCATGTGTGGTCGTCTCTCTCACACCCCCAAATGAGGACCTGGCCCACAATGCAGGCATCTGCCCTGATCGGGAATCAAACCAGTGACCCCTTGGTACACAGGCTGGCACTCAATCCACTGAGCCATACTAGCCAGGATGGAAGCAAACCAATTTTTAAGATCTCAACCCTGTCGGCCTCCCACCCCACCCCTGCAACTTGAGCCCCAGACTGGAGACGAGCCTCCCCGACTGCTCCAGTTGCGCTCAGTGGGAACTGTCAAAGCCAGAGCAAGGACAGGCTCAGAGGCATAGAAATGCAAAAACTCAACCTCGAACGAAAGCTCCTGTGACTACTGAGTTGCACACTCAAACGCGCTCAAGATGTTCAAGTTCACATTCAGGGTTTGATCACCATGAAAACAAAATGAGGCTCAAGTGTCAACTCATGCACCTGCCCTGGTATCTCTGCCACTACTGCCCCATGAGAGCCTTTTGTTGCTGGGTCACCAGGAGCACTGTTAAGAGTCATGCTCAGTGTCGCCACAAACACTCCTTTCCTTATGGCACAAATGCCACTGTATTCAGTGGGCACACCTCGAATGCCACTCACTCTTGGGGAAGTCCGCCTCCAAGTCTTGCCCAGGCTCATCCAAGACGTTGGCCATCTTGACAGCCATGGCCAGGACATCATCTCGAGCTGGCCCAAACAGGTCACAGTCTTCCAGAAGTCCCTCCGCACTCTGGTTGCTCACAAGATCTGGGCGGCAGAGAAGTTCGCTTAGTCACTACTGCTCCTATCTGGCTCCCTCACTGGCTTTCAGGGGCTGATTCCAATGATTCTCCCATTCCACTAGGTTGCAGGGCTGCCCCTCTCCGCCCCCTTTGGCGGACACGGACTAGTAGAACCCTGACTCCCTCATCGCTGCTGCCCAGGCATACCACACAGGTCCGATGAGGCCTTGTCTAACTCTTCAGCCTCTGCAATCATTTCTGCCATCGCCAGGATGTCAGCCTCCAAGGGGTTGGAAGGGATCTTCACTTTCAGCTCCTCAATGGTCTCCACAATCTTGTCTGTGCTCTCCAAGGTAGTGGGCAGGAACATGGGCACAGGCACCTGAAGACATGAACCCCAGCTCAATGGCCCCAGCTCAATGGCAAGACCAAAGCAGGAGGATGAGAGGGGCAGGGTGGGAGAGTAAGGGGCAGGGGCAGGGCAGCCCCAGAAGGGAAACTTACCGGGATGGGCATGGAGAAAGGCACCGGGACTTTCTGGCAGTACAGATGCATAGGCACTGGCACGAAGATGGGCACTGGGATGGGCAGCACGATCACCTGTGGCTTCCACTCTTCTGCCGACAAGAAAGGGATCTTCTCAGAGCCCCTGTGAGATGGGTCACATGCCACCCAGGACCTGATGCTTGCCTGTCATCCCCCCAGTGCTCTACCACGTGCTCAGTGTCACGAAACTGCTCTTGCATCAAAGGTGGAGAGTCATTTCTGTGATTCTCAGACAACCACATCCATGGTACTTTAGTCACCTAAGAAACCCCCAGTCCAGCTCCCAGGCACAGCGCTGGGGGCCCAGAACTGCGTAATGTGGCCTGTGCTGTCCAGGTCCCCTGGCTCACCTACCTGTCTGAATCCCTTTGGATTTCATCTCCACCTTGCAGGAGACCCCTCGATTCTGCATCAGAGGCTTACACATGGCAGCTTTGTTTTTGCGGGGCGTGGCTGGGGGAGGGGTGGGGGGCGCAGTGGTGGAAGCATTGGGAGCCAACCGGATCTTCACAGGGATCTGCAGACAAAGGAACCTGAGTGCCACTGACCGCTAGACCCTCCTTGGGGACCATCCCCTCCACCTTGGCTTTCGTCCTGACCTTGCCCAGATTCCCATTTTCCTCGGGGGTCTTCACTGTACTGCTGTTCTCCACTTTGGTTTGAGAAGGTGTCTGGGGCTTTGACTCAGAAGACTGACCTGTAGATCAAAACAAATGAATGTTTCCCTCTGTGGAACCAGCTCTCCGTTTCCATCAGCCTGTTCCAGGCGAGCTTCCATAAGAGGTGCATGCGATGTGAATGGGAAGCCTAGAATTCCTCCTCCTTACCACCCCTAGTCTAGTGTTCCTTAGGCCCCAGAAATAGTGGCCAAGAAGATTGTATGCTCCTGGCCGCCGTGGACAATGAAAAAGATCACATTTCCCCAATAACCCATCATTTGAGCCCTTTCACTGAGGGGCCCTCGGGAGTTTGGTACCCCTGGAGTGGCAGAGGGGCTAGGGTAACATCCTTGAAACAGCAACAGTAGTCAAGTCTCACTAAAGATGGAACTTCTGCTGACACTTCCTTCTCTCTGAACTAACCACAGCCCCCTAGCCAGGGACAAAATGAAAGCAAGAGAGGGGCTGAGCTCAAGACTGGAGGGTCCAGGCCACTGCTAATAGAGTGCGTCCCATGATCAGGACTTACTGTTCAGGAGGCTCTCAGGTCCACTCTGGGTGTCTAGGTTGGGTTGGTTCTGCTGGCTATAGAAGCGCAGTAGACACTGCTGGTTGCAGAAATGACGGATCTGCCCGCGCCAGTGAATGGTCTCTAGCAGCTTCCCCTGGCGCTTACAGGCGTGGCACCGGGCAGCCTGAGGGCGTTGACAGGAAGGTCAGACCTGCCTTGCGACAGCCATGCTGGGCTCTGTGCCCTGGGATAAGCCACGATGCCTCCCCCCTCAGAGGTTGGGTCAGCTGGACCCCCATCCCTGCAGATTGGCCCATCCCTGACCACGGCACACCCTTGCTGCCCTCTTACCTTGCAGTACCACAGCAGGTACTTGCTCTTACAGTCCTCGCTGCAGAAGTCCCAGGTGCTACCATCCAGCTGCTCGGTGACTCCACGCTGGCATGTCTGGGAGCAGTAGGTACAAGTGATACAGCACAACCCCAGCTTCTTGGTGAAGTCCTGTTTGTACAGCAGCACACAGCCTGGAAATGGTGCAGGGACAGAGATGGGCATGGCCACAAGACCCCCACCTCTTCAAAGTGGTGCAACTGAAACCTCTCTCCCACAGCCTCCGGGGCCCAAGGCCTTAGGAGGGACTGTGACGGAGCATCCTGAGCCAAAGGCCCTTGCCCCAGGGCCCACTTCCCCAGCCCTCCTTCTCTCTCTGCCATTCTCTCATCGGTGGGTTCCAGGGCCTCCAGCCCTGTCCCCATTTCCTTACCTTCGCTGCAGAAGCTCTTCTCCACCCCACTGAACCGGAGCTTCTCATGCAGGAGCTTCTCCTGCCGGCAGTGCTCACACTGGGACACCACACCCCGAAGCCGCTTGAAGTCCTCACAGCAGTCCCGGCAGCAGAACTGGAACACCTGGTCCTGGGATGGGGTCACGGGGTGGGGGGCGGTGAGGAAGAGTGCTGTGATATGTGGACTTGGCGAGAGCCGAGCACAAGGGCCCCTGCAGATGTCTGGTCACGTGGCAACACGTGGCCAGGATGGGGGTCTTACCTGCCAGTCCAAGACCTCAGGCTTGCCACTGAAGAGGCTGTGGCAGTAGTGACAGCTCAGGTGAATACCCCCCTCAGGGCTTGCGCGCTGGAGGGAAGGAAGACAAGTGAGGGGGGCACGAGGTGCATGGTGGTGCTGGCGGGGAGGGGCCGTCAGACTTGTTCTTTGCTCTGCCCGGGGCCTATCTACCCCCAGTTCTAATACCCTCTCTATGGCACCACACCCTTTATCCCTGGTCCAGGGTCTGAAGTACCTGGAACTTGGTCCAGCAGCTGGGGCTGCAGAATTGGTAGACCGTGCGATCAACCTTGTTGTAGTAACAGGGGTCAGAGAGGCTGCGGCGGCAGAAGCTGCAGGGTCGGGGAGGGCCTGGGGCATAGAGAGAAAAGGAGAGAGGAAGAGAGAGAGAGAGAGAGAGAGAGAGAGAGAGAGAGAGAGAGCAAGAGAAAGAAAGAGAGAGAGGGTGCACACAGAAGGTGTAAGGCAGTGCAGAGATGGAACAGGAAATCCACGGGAAGATGTTGGGGCTGAGGTCAGGCAGCAGGGGTTACTTTAAGAGGGGAATATGGGGTGGGGGTGGAAGGAAAGCCAGCAGGGGTCTCAGAGAAGAGGGCTTTGCACCTACCAGTGAGCCCTGCCTGCTTCACTTTGTAAGAGGTGGTACAGCAGAGGGAACAGAACAAGCTCGTCTTGCCATTACGGTCCACATGTGATAGCATCTCAAAGTTCTTACACAGGGTCTTGCACCAGACACAGGGGTACACACGTGTGTTTTTCTGTGAGGATGGGGAAGGAGAGGCTGAGGCGGGATTTTGTCCCTTCACCTTTATTTTTTCACTTTTTAAGACATGAAGTATTTCAAGGATACAAAAAAAGGATAGATGATGATATGAACAAAGACCTGTGTATCCACCATCCGGCTTCGAAAAATAAAACGTAACAGATACAATTGAGACCCCCTTTATTTGCTTTATTCCTCCCAGCCCTCGACCCATCAGGCACCTTTATTTATCACCCAAGAACCGCACCCCCTTCCACAGCCCTCTAACGCACTACTCCCTCGGCCCCACCTTCTTGTACGCCCCCAAGCAGGTCGTGTTGCAGAAGCGCTTTTGTTGGCCCTCATGGAGGAGGAGCTCCGGGCCAGGGCTCCCCGTCTTGGTGTAGATGTAAGCACCGCACTGGTCACAGCAGTTGGTTTTCAGTCCCTTGTTGGCCCGGAATTTGGAGAAGCAGGTATCGCTGCAGAGCCGGTGCACCACACTGCCGTTGCTGACCTCATGCTGGACCTGCCGCACACACACACAGCCCCTGAGCTGAGGCCTGGCCACCACCACCCACCCCGATAGCCAGGATGGCCCGCCCCACCTCACCCTAGACCTTCACGGCAGACATTGTGCCCAGGGACCCCCCAACCTGCACATCAGGCTGCCGGCTTGCTGCTGAGGTCCTGGGAGGCAAGGAAAGGCCAGCTGCACGCATCCTGGAGACACTCTAACCTTGAATACACTCCCTCACGACGGCTGCCTTCCCCCATTCCCCTCCTCCACAGGGCCTGGCCCTGCAGCCCCAGCATTGCAGGGGCAGGTCAGGGCTGGCCAGGCTCTGTAAACCAGCTCCCATTGAGTGTTCTCACCTCTCCAGTCTTCTGGCATATGCTGCAGCGAGTGGCATCGGCAGGGTCCCCAGCCTGGGGGATTGGGCGCTGCTGCTGGGCCTCATACAGGGAGAGGCAGACAGACGTGCAGAACTCGTGGAAGGAGCCTCCTGAGCCGGTCTGCGCCACCACCAAGTCCTTGGTGTTCCAGATTTCCCTGCAAGTGGGAACAGGTTTGAATGTTCGCTCATTTCATCAGCTTCCACCCCTCCCCTGGCATCAGCGTCCACAGAGCCAAAAGCTCTCCCGACCCCCTATGCAAATTACCTCTCTCTCCCAGTTCCACTAGGTTCCTACCAACATAGTCTCTGTTTCACCCCTTACTCCTGGCCTGCCACCTGCCCTCCCCACACTCCAGGACCCTCTGCGTACTTCTTGCAGAAGGTGCAGGTCTTTTTGCCCGAGGGTTTCTTGGAGAAGGTGGTGAGACAGGATGAGGAGCAGAAGAGCTGAGGCAGCCCCTTGCGCTGGTAGGCCGTCTGCCCCTTCTGCAGCGGCGTCCGGCAATGCGCACAAGTCATCTTGGTGCCCACGGAGGAGCGCCCAGCCCTCTGTGCCACGCTGGAGCGCAGGGACATGCGAGGAGAGCGCCGGGGCCGGAATGGCACAAAGTCCTCATCGTTGGGATCATCTACCATGGCATCAGAATCCTCATCTGACACTGGAACTGAGGAAGCGGGGAGGGGCCATGAGAGAGGGCTTCCGAACTAGGTCTCCAGACAGCCCCTGACCAACAGGTAGCTGAGCTGCTCCTGGGATGCCCTTAGTTCTGACCTTTACTCCCCACCCAAACCCATCACATGGGTGTCTTAGGCCACTGGTGTCCCTCTCCCTTAGGGAGAGCTCTAAGTGGGGAGGTTCTTCAGGACAGGGATGGCAGAGCTGAAACAGGAAACTCCATTCTCACTGCTCTTGTTTTCAATCTCCCCCACTGCCCCTGGTTCCCATGCCAACCCAGAGCAGAAACAGGCACGTCACGCTCTGCATGGAGCCAGGAGATGCATGACGGCCACTTCCCACTCATCCCCCTGGGTCACACTTCCTCAAGTCCTACTCACTGCTCTCAGTGGAATCCACAACCTCAGGTTTGGGAGGTTCTACTCTTCTAACGCGCTCGCTTCTCTTCTGCACCTTGGAAACATGGGGAGGGAAGGAAAGCTGACACCAGGGGCAGGCTAAAGGGCCAGCTGCACTAGCACAGCGTTTAGGAGGGTATGGGGGGGGAGGGTAGAGACCCTTGGCCCAGCCCGCAGGAGGAGGGGAGAAAAGGAGGCTGGACTTCGCCTTAAGAAGCAGGAGACACAAGAGCTCCCTCCCTCCTAACCCTCCTCACACACACCCTCCACAGAACAACATCTGGGAGGGAAAATGAAGGGTCTGTCCTCCCCAGAGCTATAGGGGGAACCAGACTCCTTGCAGTCCCCTCCCCCCTCACCCTCTCAGGAGGCTTCTCACTCGCCTTCCCCGTCAGGCCATCTCCTGCAAAGGAAGCAGAAAGCAGCCTGAATCTTCAGCCTGCCCTCACACCCCCTCCCTGGCCCAACCTCCGCCTCTATTCCTGGGGAAGCACTTACTCAAAACTGAAAGGGAAAACTCGAGTGCCTGTGGCTTCTTGGGGCCCCTCTCAGGGTTCCCTCAAGCTCTGCACTAAGGGGAGGTTGGTGGTGCAGCTACTCTCCAAGGGGAAAAAAAAAATCCTACCCTTCCCACCAGCTTTCTGTCCCAGTCCCTGGGAGTTGATGAGACACAGGTGACAAACCTCTTACTGAGCATGCCTAGCTTCCCAACAAAAACCAAAGCAATCCCCCCCCCCACCACCAAAGGTAGGTTGGCAATGAGAGAAGGTCGGTTCTCTGGATTCAGATGATTATTTAAGTGCTAAGACCCTGGTCACAGCCTGGCAGAGGCACCCTACCAGGCAAAATGGGGGTAAAAGGAGAGCCTCTCCAAGTCTAGGCTGTCCCTCCCCGATCAGACTCAGCCCCAGGCCCTGCATTGCTACCATTCCCACGAATTCATAATGCTGTTGCTGGCTCCAGAACCTGGTCATCATTCATCAGACCCAGAATCACACTCTCATTTAAAACAAAACAGCTGGAAAGACCCTAGAACCAAGAAGCCTGGAGTCCTCCGCAAACCCTGAAGGAATGGCCTGGGATGAAAAACCCACTGGGGTGAGGGAGAGAGAGAGAGAGAGAGAGAGAGAGAGAGAGAACCTCTCCCACCAAATCCACTAACCTACCCCCTGAAACCTCACCCCTACTCCTCCCGCACAGCAGCTAAGCTTCCCCCACCCCTACCTGCCTTCATCAGCTTCTTGACCACCTCCACTTCTGCCTTCCAAGCCCCCAACTCCTTCTGCAAACACATCCCTCCTATCTCTCCACCCTCATCCTCCCCCACTTCTTCCCCAAACGCACACAGCAGCCCCTCCTCACCCCACCCTCTCTCCAGCCTCGATTCTCCAGCTGAGTAGGCAACCTACCTGGTAAGGAAGGGTGTGCAGTGGGGCTAGGGCCCCCAGGTTTGGTCTGAGAACTGTTGATTCCATCCCCTAGAGTCTCTCCCACTGAAGGGCTGGGGGGGCCATTTGGGCTCTGTGGCTGCCCTTGGGGAAGCTCCTCCTCCTGCCCAGGGGAGCCCCTTCTCCCTGTAGCTATGGAGGTGGTTTCCTCCTCTTCAATATGTGGGGACTGAAGGGTTATTGGAGAATCTGGAGCCAAAGGTTCTAGCAGCCCCTCAGGTGAAGAGGAATTTGCCCCAGTCCCTGGGTCAGGTGGCACCACCTCAGGGGTCTGGCCCCCTGGTCCAGGCTCTAGGGTCTGATCTCCTGCATCCCAAGCAAGGGTCTCCTCAGGACCATGGTCCACCTCTGGAGGGGAGGGGGCTTTATAGAGCAGCCCCCCCAGCCCCAGCAGCTCAGTGGCTCCATCCAGGACTCCAGGGTCTTTTTCCAGGCCAGCAGGGGTATCAAGCAGGTCCAGGGCTCCTGAGGATGGAGAAGGGCCAGGGGGCGCCCATCCTCGAGTTGGGGCAGTCTGGGATTCCAGTAGATCCTCTCCAAATTCCATGTCTACTGGAAGGTCTCCAGCCAGGGGCTTCTCTGGCAGGGTCAATGGGTCAAACGGACTGGGGAAATCACTGGGGTCCATGAGGATGGCTGGATGTGGGCTGTAGGTTAGGGGTAGAAGAAGGGGCAGAAGAGGTGGTCTTCGCCAGAATTCCTTCTTATATAGGCTCTGGGACACACCCCGTCATCCACTTGGATTTCTCCTGAACAGCCCCCACCGCAAACGACCAGTACTTCCACAGGCTTGGGTCCAAATGACCACTCCCCCCCTCGCCACAAACAGCGCCCCCTGTGGGGAGAGGCTTCCCCGCTCTGGCCCGGCGCCCACACTCACCCGGCACTCGTGGGCTCTACCCACCCGCCTGCCCCCGCCACCCCACTGAAACTCCTAGTTTCCCTCCCTCCTTGCCTCCCGGACCCCCCCAACTCGGGCTGAACGCCCCATTAGTCTCCTACGGCCCTTGCCACCAGGAATCTTCCTCGCCCCCACGGTCCGTTTCTACCCGCTCCGCTCGCGGTTAGAGCCCCCAACTCCCCAGTCTCTATCCACCCTGTCTGGCCCCACTGCTCCTCCCCGCGCTGCACGGTCCCCCTCAGCCCTTCCCTCACCACCGCAAATTGCCTTCCCTAACCTCTCCCCCCAGTTACCTTTCAGGGTCGCCCACTTCCTCAGCCCCGTCACCCTTTCCTATTGCTCCCTCAGTCCTCCTTCTCCTGTTGCCCACCCCCCACCTCAGGCATTTACAGGAAGACATTTTGGAGCTACGATCTCTCCTCAGACCCCCCCTTCCCCGGCTCCTGCGAGATCCCGCCTGCAGGTTCGGTTCGGTTCGGTTCGGTTTGATGAGGCCCGACCCCTACCTGCGGCAGGGTTAGTGTAACGGCTATAAGCCTAGAACTGCAGACACAGACGGCCCCGCGCTCCTTCTCCACCTCCCTCCCTAGCAGCCGGGACAGGGGTCGCGGCCCCTTTAAATGGCAGCGCTGCTCACTGTGCCTAGCGTTCTGCACCAGGCGGGCGGGAGGCACCAGCCAGCCACCCCATTGGCTGACTCCGGGTGGGGGCTCGCGAGACAGCGCCGGCCCCCGGCGCGAGACTCCCAGCCCCGTGGCCGCCTGGAAATTGCGGAGTGGAGCGGAGTTTGTGGAGATGGAGCTTGAGCCCCCGCCCGGGGCCCCGTTAGTTGAAGAGGAAAAGATAGGCTCTGGAGCTTTGAAGCCCGCCCCCGGGAAAGGCGGCACCCCCTTTCAACCGAGTGGCCGACTACATTAACCCACAAAAACCAGATCTACGCACCTGCTTCCCTCACCTGGCTCAAGAGTCTGCCCCCCCTCACACCCGTGCCCGCCCTACCTCCTGGAGCCCACTCTACCCGTGATCCCCTCCTCTCATTCAAATGGTTCCCGGTCCCCTCCCCCTCCCCGTGTCTCTCTCCGCTTCCCACTCGTGTTCAATCCCCCGGCGCCCGCCCCCCTCAACAGTCCCTACCTACGCCATGCAGCAAGCGCCTGCCAAGATTACCCTTCCCCCAACCCCACCTCTCCGGGGCCCGCCCCCTGGGCGACTGTTGGGGCAATGAGTGACAGCCGAGGGTTGGGGGGAGGCAGGGACCCAGCCCTCAGTGCCCCTCCTCCCCTTGTCTGCAGCCTCGGGCGCCCCTAACCATTCTGAGAGTCAGAGTTGTGAGGTGCCTTAAGCTTACACTCCAGCCACCCAGGGCTGGTTCATGGCTCTAGCTCAGTGACAACGCCTATGCAGTAACCGTTACTGCCCGATGACTCCAAAAGCAGGTCCTGCAAAGGCAATCCCCTCACTCCCTCAAGGGTCTTAGGGTAAGTTCTGGGATCTTGTCCCTGAGTCTTCCTGCAGGGGCTCCCCGACTTAATCTCTTCAGTAGTTTTCCTCACCAAGGCTGCTGCTCGCGCTCTCTCTCTCTCTCCTCTCTCCCCCTCCTCCCTCCCTCCCTCCCTCCCTCCCTCTCTCTCCTCCTCTCTGCCTCTCCCTGTCGCTGCCTCTCTCTCCTTCCCTCTCTTTCTTTCAGTCCCGTTGGACCTCCCCCCACCCCCCGGCCCTGACGCGACTCTCCCCGGGTCTCTTTTTGTCTTGGTCCCTGTCTCTCTGTCTCTCAGAGGCACGAGCACGCACGCGCGCGCGCACTCGCTTCCCTCCAGGATGGTCCTTAGCCTGTGGGTGTGGCTGAGGTTGAGGCTCAAGTGGGGTGTGGGGTAGGGGGGACGAGGTAGGGGCACCAGCCTTAGGCCTACTGGCTTAAAAAATGTGTGCCAGGATCCATTCTCCAGCCCCATTGTAGTTTGAGCACTTTACAGTCCCCGCACCCCACTTTCCTCCGCCGACACCTAAGGGCTGAACAGAGCATTTAGTAGCTGAGATACTCGTGGAGGCTCAGGCTAGGACGGAGCCCTGCCACAAATTTAGGAACTAGCAGGTCCGGTGCTTACTCAGCCTGCCTCTTTGCTCTGGGCCTTGCTTCCTTCCCACACTAAGCCTTTCCTAGCCTTCCAGTCCTGGGACTTTTATCCTCCCTTGTCTCATTCACTTTCCCAGAAACCTTATCCTTCCTAACTCCCCACATGGCCTTGAGGTTATCTTTGCTCTCTTCTTATACACAGAGATAAAAGCAGGAGTTTTCCCAAACTCAGCTTTCTCTTTATCTTTTTTCTTTATTTTTATTGTTGACACTACTGCAGATGTCCCCATTAGCTGTCTTTATCTTAACCAGGATTCTTTGTACCTGTCTCCCACGTTCTGCTTATTTTTATGTCCCTGTTTCTTCCTTTGCGATTTCAATGTTTTCCTTCTCACTTGAGATACCTCTTTCTTTTGTGTATTGTCTGCCATTCTCCACACATGCTTGGATCCTTGGCCACTCTGATCGTGGAGAGTGCCTGGTTTCAAGTCAAAGTGAAACGATCTAAGGGGGGCTTAATGGTATGTTAATAATTCTGAGGCAGCACAGTTGCATAAAACTGGCTGGGTTCTGAAGAGAGAAACCAGGATTCTGCCCTGGCTGGTGGTTCAGTGGATTAAGCACGGGCCTGCGAACCCCAGTGTCGATGGTTTGATTCCCAGTCAGGGCACATAACCAGGTCTCCAGCCAGGTCTCCAGCTGGACGTAGGTGAAAGGCAACCACACATAGATATTTCTCTCCCTCTCTACCTCCCTCCCTTCCCCTCTCTCTAAAAATAATGAATATAATCTTGGAAAAAATAAAATTAAAGTAGTCCTAAAAACAAAACAATACAGAATTCTAATCTCTGTTCTGTCCACCTTTTAATCAGTTGATTTTGGACAAGTCACTTATGAAGTCACCGGGTCTTGGTTTCCTAATCTTTAAAATGAAACAAGGACCCCTGGCTGGCGCCAGCTTGCAAACCCAAGGGTCGCCAGTTTGATTCCCAGTCAGGGCACATACCCGGATTGCAGGCTAGGTCTCCAGCCAGGTCCCCCAGCTGGAAGCACCACGAAAGGCAACCATATATTGATGTTTCTCTCCCTTTCTTCCCCCCTCCCTTACCTCTTCTCTAAAATAATTAATAAAATCTTTTAGGGAGGGGGGAAGCAGAGGCAAGAAAGGGGAGCAGCTTAGACAAGAACCTAGTATAAAGGAACCATGGGCATGGACAACAGGTGGGATTGACTTTGGGGGGAATGGGTGGGTGGGGAGGGGGACAGAGGGGAGCCAAAAGGGATGGATGTAGTACAACAGCAATAAAAATTTTAAAAATAAATAAATAATTAAAAAATAAAATTAAAAGAGACAAGAGTCCTGGTTGGTATGGCTTAGTGGATTGAGTGCTGGCACCTGCGGACCACAGGGTGAAAGTTTCGATTCCCAGTCAGGGCACATGCCTGGGTTGTGAGCCTGGTCCCCAGTTGGGGGCATGCTAAAGGCAACCACACATTAATGCTTCTCTCCCTCTTCCTCCCCCCCTCTCTATATAAAAATAAACAAAATTTTAAAAAATAAACAAGAAAACAATCTAAGTGTCCCATCACATGGGAACTCTATACTTTCAGCTCTCTTTTTTAAATTGTATTTATTATTTTTAGAGAGAGGGGAAGGGAGGAAGGCAGAGAAGGAGGGAAACATCAATTTCCTTTCACCTGCCTCCAGCTACCAGACCTGGCTGGAGACCTGGCTTGCAACCTGGTTACTGTGCCCCGACTGGGAATTGAACCAGTGACCTTTGGATTTGCAGGTCGGCACCTATCCACTGAGCTACCAGCCAGGGCTCTAAAATATAAAAATCTATTTTAAAAACTAATGACACACGGAAATGCACCTGATAAACTTTCAGAAAGAGCCCTGGCTGGTGGCACAGTGGATAAGGCGCTGGCCTGTGAAACCAAAGGTCCCTGGTTCAATTCCCAGCCAGGGCAGTATAACCAGGTTGCAAGCCAAGTCTCCAGGTAGGTCGGTGGCTGGACACAGGTGAAAGGCAACCATACATTTATGTTTCTCTCCCTCTCTGTCTCTCTCCTTTCCTCTCTCTCTGGAAATAATAAATAAAATCTTTTTTTAAAAACTTCCAGAAAGAAGTTAAAATATACTTTGATTTGTAGGGAAATTCTATATACATGGAAATAATGGAGATAATACCTCAAAGGGATGCTATTAAGGTAAGCGGGCGCACCCTGGCTGGTGGCACAGTGGATAAGGCGCCAGACTATGAACCCAAGGGTCGCTGGTTTGATTCCCAGCCAGGGCGCATCACCAGGTTGCAAGGACGTCTCCAGCCAGGTGAAGGGCAGCCCTACATTGATGTCTCTCTCCCTCTCAGCCTCTCTCCCCTCCCCTCTCTCTAAAAATAATAAAATATTTAAAAAAAGATAAATGGGCGGGAGGGAGCAGGGGGCTTGCAGAGAGGCCACCTTAGGGCAGCTGGTGGCGTGGCGTGGAGTGGCATGGCGTGGCCCAGAGCAAACAGCTCCCACTCCGACCTCACTCTGCCTCAAAAGAGGGGGTGTGTGTGGAGAGAGAGAGTGGGGGGAGAGAAGGGGATGGAGAGGGGGGGTGGAGAGAGAGAGAAAGAAATATATCTGATATCATTGGCTTCATGCACGGTATGGGAATTCACATCCTGGAGCCTTCATATTCTTAATACGATTTTTTTTTTTTTTTGCCTTTGATTAAGCCAAGAGAGCCAGAGGTTGATAAGAGTTAAGTATGTATCAGTCACAATTTAAAGGCCGTGACAAAGAATGGGTTAATTTGGGGAGGGAGTGTATAGGATAAGAGTGTAGTCTTCAGTTCCCTCTTATCTTCAGTATTGATTATTAGTTACTGGCTTTGTGCTCACTTGTTACTTGTTTAACATTTATAAAGCACTCCTTAAATGCTGTAAACACTACAAGGCAAAAGTAGTTTGTTCTGTTCTGTGGAAAATAATATAATAACTAACAAATAGTAACACAAGAATAAACTTCTGCATATCAGCAACTGTAAACCTACTTTTGCCCTACCCTGTATTTGACGTAAAAACTCGGTCTCTGTCCTCTAAGGAACACTTTCATTCATATATATATATATATATGTATATATATATACACACACACACACATACACATATATATTCTAATTACAAAAACATAAATAAATGTTCAGTGTAAGTTTGGAAACCGAAGAAAGTCTGAAGAAGAAAACAACAATCACTTACATCCCACCTATTAGACTTGGGAATAACCACGGCTCTTTTTTATGTATATCCTTTCAGTCCTTTTTTTGCATACATATTTTTTCACAGAATTGGAATTACCTTATACAATATGCTCTACAACATAATTGCAATGGTTGTATATTGTCCTAGCATTTGGATGCGTTGTGCTATATTTAACTAATGACTGCTGAATGCCAAACTTTCATTTCCTCATGACAGGCAAGTCTACATATAATAACTTGGTCAAACAAATGGAGGTACTTGTTCAGCAGTCATTGAGTAGAGTACGGTTCACTCTTTAAAGCTAGCTCTGGAAAGACATGGATTCTTTTTGAATTAAAAAAAAATTTCAATTACAGTTGACATTCAATATTATATTAGTTTCAGGTGAACAGCATGGCGGTTAGACATTTATATAACTTGCAAAGTGATCCCCCTGATAAGGCTAGTACCCCCTTGACACTATCCATAGTTATTACGATTTTATTGACGATATTCCCCATGCTGCACTTTACATCCTTGAGACTAGAGGGTATTAAGTGAAATAAGTCAGACAGGGAAAAACAAATACCATATATGTGAAATCTAAAATACAAAATAAACAAATAAAAGAGAAACCAGCTCGTAGGCACATAGAGCAAGCTGATAGTTGCCAGACAGGAGGAGGGGTTGGAGGGCTGAGTAAAACAGGTGAAGGGATTAAGAAGTACATATTGGCCCTGGCTGGTGTGGCTCAGTGGATTGAACACTGCCCTGTGAACCCGACAGTCGCTGGATCGAGTCCCAGTCAGCGCACATAACTAAGTTGCAAGCCAGGTCTCCAGCCAGGTCTGTAGCTGGAGGCAGGTGAAAGGCAACCATTGATGTCTCTCTACCTCTCTGCCTCTCTACCTTCCCCTCTCTCTGAAAATAATAAATAAAATCTTTTTTTTAATAAATAATTTTTAAAAGAAGTACAAATTGGCATGGACAAAGGTGCGAGAACTCATTGTAGGAATGGGGGATGGGCTAGGCGGGGCAAAGGGGGAAAAATTGGGACAACTGTAATAGCTTAAAATCAACTTTGGGAGGCAGGTGAAAAGCAACCATACATTGATGTTTCTCTTCCTCTCTGCCTCTCTCCCTTCCCCTCTCTCTAAAACAATTTTTAAAGCAACTTTGGTAATGGTTGCATATTTTCATCATTCAAAAAAGAAACCTGTACCTTTTAACTATCTTTCCCTATCTCCCCATCTCCCATAGCCTACAACAAGCACTATTCCGCTTTCTGTCTCCATAGATTCACCTATTCTGGACATTTCATATAAATGGAATTATACAATATGTGGTCTTTTCTGACTGGCTTTTTTCACTTAGCATAAGGTTTTCAAGGCCCATCTACATTGTAGCTACCATGTATCAAAGTAACATTTGGTTTTACAGTTGAATAATATGCCACTGTATGGATTTACCATAATTTCTTTAACCATTCATTAGTTGATGTACCTTTTGGATATTTTGAATAATGCTGCTATAAACATTCATATACATGTTTTTATGTGAACACAGGTTTTCAGTTGTCTTGGATTACGAGGAGTGGGATTTCTGGATCATATGATAATGTGTTTATTTTTTTTTTTTTTCATTTTTAAAAATATTTTATTTATTATTTTTCAGAGAGAGGGGAAGAGAGAGAGAAAGAGAGGGAGAGAAACAACAATGTATGGTTGCCTTTCACCTGCCTCTAGCTACAGACCTGGCTGGAGACCTGGCTTGCAACCTAGTTATGTTGCCCTGGCTGGGAATCGAACCAGCGACCTTTGGGTTCACAGGCCAGCACCTTATCCACTGTGCCACCAGCCAGGGCTGGTGTTTATTTTTTTATTGATGAGAAAGAAACATTGATTTGTGGTTCCACTTATTTATGCATTCACTGGTTGCTTCTTGTGTGTGCCCTGACTGGAGATTAGACCCATAACCTTAGGGTATTGTGATGATGCTCTAACCAATTGAGCTACCTAGCCAGGGCCTGGTAACTTTATGTTACAATTGTTTGAGTAACTGCCATACTGCCTTTCAAAGTAGCTGTACTATTTTATATTCCCATCAACAGAGTTCCAGTTTCTCCACATTCTTGCTAACCCTTGTTATGTGATTAACCAAAGTCGATTTATTTAGATCTTCTTGAATTTTTTTCCACAATATTTTGTAGTTTTCAGAGTGTAAGTTTTGCACTTATTAAATTTTTTCGTAAGCATTTTATCTCTTTCATGTTATTGTAAATGTTCCCTAATTTAGTTTTCAAATTGGTCATTGCAAGTGTATAGAACTGCAGTTGAGTTTTGTATATTGATCTTGTACCCTGAGACTGCTTGTTTATTAGTTCTTATTTTTTTGTGGTTTCCTTAGGATTTTTCTACATACACACACAAGATCATGTCATCTGCAAATACAGATAGTTTTACTTCTTCCTTTCCATTTTGGATAACTTATTTCTTTTTCTTGCCAATTGCCCTGGCTAGAACTGCTAGACAAAATTGAACATAAGTGACATCCATTTATAAGCTCCTAAAACAGTCTTGTACACTAGGCCATTCACTTTTTCTTTTGTTCATTTTTTTTAATGAATTTTAATTTTAGAGACAAGGGAAGGGAGGGAGAAAGACGGGGAGAGAAACAAATGTGCCCTGATCAGAAACCAAACCCACAACTCAGGCATGTGCCCTGACAGGGAATTGAACCAGCAACGCTTCGCTTCACAGGACAACACCCAACCAACTGAGCCACACTGTTCAGGGCCATTCATTTTTCTTGATTGATGTTTTCTGTTTATTTAGTTATTTGGGAATTTACTGTGGGCAGTAATCAACCTTAGTACTGATAGACCACATATTATTATTTTCAGTACTTTGAAAGTATTCAATAAATATTATGTGACTGATAAGAATAGTAATTAGAAAACAATGACCTCTCAGACCCTCCCTGGACCCTTTTCTTATGTTGCTTGGCTGGCTCCTCTCACCTTGAACTCAACTTAACTAAAACTGCACTGATTGACTTTCTCCCAATGGTCTTCTGCCTCCTCTATTTCCTATCCTGGTCAGTGGCACAATCAGACAACCAGGCACCCAAAACAAAAACTTGGAAATCATTCTAGCCTTCTTCCACTTCTTACTCCCATACATTTTTTTAAAATACTTTATTCATTACTTTCAGAGAGAAAGGCAGGGAGGGAGGAAGAAAGGGAGAGAAGCATCCAAGTATGGTTGCCTTTCACCTGCGTCCAGCTACAGATCTGGCTGGAGACCTGGCTTGCAACTGGTTATGGGCCCTGACTGGGAATTGAACCAGCGACCCGTGGGTTCAGAGGCCAGTGCCAATCCACTGAGCCACACCAGCCAGGGCATTATTATTATTATTACTATTATTTATTTTAAATATTTTATTTATTTACTTTTAAAGAGAAGGGAACAGAGAGAGAGAGAGGGAGAGAAACATCAATGTGTAAGAGATTGATTGGTTGCCTCACATACTCCCAACTGGGGACCCAGCCAGCAACCCAGGCATGTGCCCTAACTGGGAACTGAACTGGTGATCCTTCCGTTCGCAGGCTGGCACTCAATCCACCAAGCCACACCAACCAGGGCTACTTATTTATTTTTAGAGAAAGGGGAAGGGAGGGAGAAAGAGAGGCAGAGAAGCATCAATGTGTGGTTACCACTTGAGTACCCCCAACAGGGGACCTGGCCTGAAACCCAGTCATGTGCCCTGGCTGGGAATTGAAACAGCGGCCCTTTGGTTCACAGATTGGCACTTAATCCACCAAGCCACACCAGCCAGGGCTGAAATTATTATTTTTGTGTTCTAACATGTGTCCCTATCTCCTAGGTTATCTCTTCCAATCTTTTCTACACACTGTTGCCAGGGTGATTGTGGTAAGCTGAATGATGCACCCCTAATGATATCCCTGTCCTGATTCCTGGAGCACAGAATGTTACCTTATATGGCAATAAAAGTAGGACATTGCAAATGTGATTAAGTTAAAAATCTTAAAATGGGGAGATGATCAAGATAGGCCCTAAATGTAATGACAAGTGCTCTTCTAAGAGAGGCAGAGGAAGATTTGACATTCAAAGAGGAAAAGAAGGCCATGTGACCACAAAGGCAAAGATGGGAGAGATGTAGCCACATGCCAAGGAATGCTGCTGGAATCCGCCAAAGCTGGAAAAGACAAGATTCAGTCTCCCACACTGGCTGAGGTGGCTCAGTGGATTATGCACAGACCTGTGAATCAAAGGGTCACTACTTTGATTCCCAGTCAGGGCACATGCCTGGGTTGTGGGCCAGGACCCCAGTTGGGGGCACACAAGAGATAACCACACATTGGCATTTCCCTCCCTTTCTCTCTCCCTCCCCCTCTCTCTAAAAATAAAATACAATCTTTTTTTCTAAAAAAAAAGAAAAGGAACTGTCTCCCCTAGAGCCTCCTGAGGGGTCATGGCCCTGCCAACACTTTGATTCCAGCCTAGTGATACTGATTTCAAACTTCTGGCTTCCAAGATTAGGAAAGAATAAATTTCTGCTGTTTTAAGCCACTGAGTTTGTGGCAATTTTTCACAGCAGCCTTCGGACATGAGTGCAGTGATCTTTCTGAAATTTAAATCTATCATACATGGAACAAATTTATTCTCTTTATCTCTTTCATTCTGTTTGTTGCTCTTTCTGTATCTAGCTGCACCGCGCAAACTTTTAATTATATTGACTTTGGCTCGATACTTTCAGGACTGACCTTTGCCCGTGTGTGTGTGTGTGTGTGTGTGTGTGTGTGTGTGTAAGAGAGAGAGAGAGAGAGAGAGAGACCCCCCCCCCAACACACACAAATGCATATATATGATAGACAGTCTGGAAGGAAATGTACCTTAATGTTAACAGTTATTTCTATGTAGTGGGATTATGATGCTTTTTACACGTACTTCGGTGAATTTTCAAGTTTTTCCCTCAAAAAGCATGTATTTTATAATCAGAAAAGACAATGTAAGTTATTTTTTAAAAAGCCCTGTAATGTCTTCCCATCACCTACAGATTAAAGTACAAACTTATAAGCAGGGTACAGGCCCTTAATGATTTGGCCTATGCCTGGTGTGACTGAGGAACTGAATTAATTTCTTTTTACACAATAGAGGTGTTATTAATTATCAATAAAAGTTTGGGCACCACTGGTCTATATAGTATACCCAACTATGGTGGCCAGTAGCTATATATTACTAAATTTTAGCTAATTAAAACGAAATAGAATCCAAAAGTTGCTTGTTGGATTCCCAGTCAGGGCACATGCCTGGGTTGCAGGCCAGGTCCCCAGGTGGGGGCGTGCAAGAGGCAACCACACACTGATGTTTCTCTCCCTGTCTTTCCCCCTCCTTTCCCGCCTCTCTAACAATAAAAAATAATAATCTTTAAAAAACGAAAATGAAATTCAGTTCCTCAGTCACACTAGTAATATTTTAAGCCCTCAATGGACACACATGGCCAATAGCTACTGTATTGAACAGAGAAGACAGAACATTTTGTTTAATCAGAAGTCTTTTATGGGGACAGTGCAGGTCTAGTTCACTGTGTCCCCACATAAGGTGGAGCCACTTGCGACACCCTGAAACCCTTGAGGGTGAACTAGTTAGTTATGGAGACTTAGCAACAAAGACCTATCAGTTGCTTGCGCCTCGGAGCCATTGATTAACCCCAGGGCTAGTTAGGCGTTCCTGGAAAATGAAGGTGATTACCTGATTGGTGACCTACAGACTATAGTCAGTCTGACCTGGAGATCTACAACCTACCCATGGCAGTGATGACACCTGTTGAATCTGTAAATCTGAGGAACAACAGTGGTGTTTGGACTGCTGGTTTTCCTGGTTACCACGGAAATGGGTACCTGGCTACACTTCCAGGTAATCACAGAGAATAGGGCATCAAGCCTTCCTCCCCTCCCCTTTCTATAACCATAATCACAACCATGACCATAGTGATGATTACTTCAGTTGGGCTTCATGAGGAGACCTGGCAGCAGGCGAAGCACCTAGAAATCTGATTAGGTATGGAGTGTCAGAAATGCAAGCCCTAATGAGGAAGTGTGAAAAAGAAACATGGCGGGGCCTTTTTTCAGTAGGAAAAGGCTAAATCTACTACGACGAATACAATGACATTGTTATTCTTGCTTCTTGCACAGGCGCAGTGCAGGACTCCTCAGAGCATGCCTAACACGCACATTTTCTCCCCTTCCTTCTCTCTCTCCAGTTTCCTCTCTCTCGTTTCCCCTCGCCTTTCCCCCTCCCACCATTTGGTCTTCCAGTCTTTCCGTTAGCCCGTTTACGTCTCTCCTTCCGAGCTTCCATCCCCCTCCAACCCCCCCGCCCCGCTTCCTTTTCAGTCTCCCGCGGACGCAACTGGTGCATGCGCATTAGGTAGAAAGCCGCGCTCTTTGTCCCCATCTGTCGTTCACACGAACCTAAGCCTGTCGCATGCGACAGCCAATAGAATCGTAGAAATGGCGGACAACTGATTCCGCCTCTGAAGATGCATCTTGATGGGCAGTTCCGGGAACCAATCGCGAATGCCACTTTCTACCCCTAGGGAGGCACCGAGCTCCGTCGTCTCGTTTCCGGCCATCGCGCGCTCTTTTCTTGGGACGGTAGAGGCCGTGCAGCGTCGCCGTTACTCTGAGAAGAGACCAGGCGGTAGAGGGTGAGTTTGGGGCCGACTTACTTTTCGTGGGAGAGGAGAGTGGGGTTTCTCGCGACCTTCGCTGAGGGAAGCGACTAAGGCCCCGCTAGGTTTGGCGGGAGGCCGGCGGTGCGTTGCGAGGCCCCCTGAGGCCTTGTCCGCGCCGCCTCCCGGGCTGATGGGCCCACGGGCGCGCGGGGGCTTTCTCGCCCCGGGCCCGGACTCCCGCCGCGTTCGTTTGCGCGACGTGGCCGCCAGTCCTGGCCCTGTCAGGGAGGGCCCCGGCCCTGGAGGCGCCCCGGGCGCGAGGGTGTGGGGTCCACCATCTCCCAGCCCTGGAGTGGCGGCAAGAGGAGGAGGCGCTTTGTGGCGCGCTCCTCCCCTCGGCCTCGCGAGGCCTAGAATTCCGGAGGAGCCGCCGGGCCCCCCGGGCGATGTTTCTTTGTCAAAACTCGGAGCTGGGAAGTTGGGCTCCTCGCCGAGGCGCCGCCGCCTTTCTGCTCCGGCCCCTGTGTGCTCCCCCCGCCCCCACCCCCACTTTTAAGTTTTGTTGCCTGGCTACCCGACCCAGGGGTAGCATCGCTTAAAAAAAAAAAACAACGAAGCCATCACGGATTTTTTTAATCGCGTGCTTGCCACTTGGAGAAATGAGTGGCCTAAGGTGACACCTTTGTTTGTGTTCTTGACAGAGAAGTCAAGGTTAGAGAAGACTGGGAGGCACTTGGCCGTCTTCAGTCTGGGCTGAGGTAGGTGTAGGGTGGCGCGATGAAATCCAGGACGCCCCGTTACATGGGAATTGCACGTAGACAGCGCGTTGTTTTGGAGTATACGGAGCATGGGCTTTAGACGCCAAAAAAATAATTCGGTTTTAGACGTAATGAAAAATTTACTACGTCATATGCTTTTATTTGAGAAATCTGCTCACTCGAGTGGGGAGACACCAGTTTAGGTTTATTCTGGCTTTATTCGGCTTCCTTGGGAATAAGTGAAAGGTCCTAAGGAACTTAGAAAATTAAAAAAGAAAAAGAAAAGAAAACCTTACCCGGTCGGTGTATTCTTACACCTTTCAGGCTGGCCCATATCCAGGAGACCATCTGGGTCTGGTAGATTTTTACCAGGTTTTCTGCAGTGTTTCCACATAAAAAATTGCTCCTTATCCTGAAAATTAAGGGGGCATTTATCTAGATTTCAGATCTGTGTGATATAGTACTTGATCCTGTACCTAAACGTTTGTGCCCAGTATCCCCCATCTTTCTTAAACCAACAATAAATATTTCTCAAGCAAGTCCTTCATTGGGGTTAGTCTTTTGGGCAGAAGTCGGTGCTGATCTCTGTTCTGTTCTCAGAGGTCCCATGGTTAGGGGGTAGTGGATTTATTGCTCAGAGATTCCCACACATAATTTCCAAGTTATATTAGTGATCGTCAGAAGTAGGTGATTTTACACCACGTTACTTGATCTTCACTATTGAGCACCTGCTTGGGAAAGAACAAACTGAAGGAGAGATTATAAAGATGAACATTATGGAGATATTTATTCTAAAAACACAAAAGTAGGGAATTTGGTTATATGAGTGATTTCTGCTAGAATCCAGAAGAGTGGAGGAAGAATGTAATTAATGGCATTTGGCTAACTTAAGCATCCACCATATGTAGAAATAAGCACAGTGGATGCCAGCAGAACAAGTGTCTTGTTATGTCTTAAAATAACCAGCCCTGTAAGGTAGTTATTATTACCCCCATCTTACAAGTAAGGGAACTGAGGCTCAGAAGTTAGGTGACATGGCTAGTTAATGTGAGTTTAGTTACAAAGCTTGTGTAATGATGACTAAAAGATACTCCATTTCATGCTCCATCACACTGTGTGACCTTTGATGGGCATCATTTTTCTTATTCGGAAGTGTAATAGTTGTATTAAATGAGATAATGCAGACTTAGCACACAGTGCCTGACATGTAATGCTTGATAAGTATCTTGGGTTTTTTTTTTTTAAAGTTTTTTATTATTAGGGAGAGAGGGGGAGAGACATCAGTGTATGGTTGCCTTTCACCTGCCTCCAGTTGGAGACCTGGTTATGTGCCCTGGCTGGGAATCGAACCGGCGACCTTTGGGTTCGCAGGCTGGCACCTTATCCACTCTGCCACCAGCCAGGGCAATTGATAAATATCTTGTATTACCTACTACCTAAACTACCAAAGCTATACTCTAAAATCAAAACTAACCTCCTTTGAAATAATCTTAAATGGGTTTAGAACATCCTAGCACTTTGTTCTCAAAGATATAGGTCATTTCTACTAAAAAATTGTAAAATGGCCATTTTTTCATTTTTTACATTGTTTATTACAGCTGTCCCAATGTTTTCCCTTTTGCCTCCCTCCACCCAACCCACCCCTAAAATAGCCTTTTTGGAAAGAAAGAATGAGGTATGGTTAGGAGGTAAATGCAGAGTAAGAGGGTCCTTGGATTCTAGCCGGAGATAGGAAGACCTGGTTGAAGAAATGGCTGTGAAGATAATTCAAGTTTCTGTTAATAGGCCACTTTGGGGTCAGGGAAAGGAGAAGCTGTTTAATAACTGGGACTCATATAGGAGGAAAGGATAATGATTCTAATATCAATGTTAACCTGCCCCCAACTGTTGCTGGGGGTAAACTTTCAATTTTGTCCCTTTTTATTTCTATTGTATACTTTAAATCATGGTTTCCTTTGTTTAAAAAATAACCGTTTGCTGTGAAACTGTTACACCTATTCATGGCCTTTAAAGTTATTACAGGCCCTGGCTGGTGGCTCTGGATAAGGTGCTAGCTTGGGAACCCAAAGGTCGCTGGTTCGATTCCCAGCCAGGGCACATGACCAATTACAAGCCAGGTCTCCAGCCAGGTTCGGAGCTGGAGGCAGGTGAAAGGCAACCATACAATGATGTCTCTCCCTCTCTGCCTCTATCACTTCCCCTCTCTCTAAGAATAATAAGTAGAATCTTTAAAATAAAGTTATTGCAACTTTTTGACAAAAAAGTTGCCACTGTGGCAAGAGGCTCCTAGTCAGTTCTTTTTACCCTAAGGAAACAAGCAGAAAGGCAAGCACGGAGATATCTATGCAGCATTATAACAGGAAAACATTAAAAACAACCTACATGTCTCATCGTAGAGAGTAGTTCAGTAGTTTAGTAAATCCATATGGGCTTTATGTAGTTGTTAAAAATTGTAATTATGTTGACACTGTAGAAATGAAGAAAAGCTAAATTACAATGGTGCATTAGGATTATAGTCATTGAACTAATAATGTATGTTTTGGAAGGTAAAGAAGCAAAAATGGAAGTCATGAGAGGAATGTTTCCTCAGGGCTGTGCTCCAAGATTTAGCTATTAGCGTTGTTTATAATGGTGAAAGTTTAGAAAAATAACTCATGTCCAACACAACAGTGGCTTGGTTAACAGCTGAAAATTATGTCCATTAACAATTAATGTAGAACATTTAGTGACATGAAAACTATCAGTCATATGTCATAAAGTATAAAAGGCATTATAAAGCTATTGTAAAATAGTTTTTATAACATCTTATTTCGAGTACCTACAAATATGTAACTGGAAGGAGATATATATATATATATATATATAAAACGGTAACTGACTGCTTTTTTAATACTGGGTCTTTGGATAACAAAGAAGTATTTTCCCACAGGTGCTTATTAATGAGAAACATGAAATTGATGAAGTGACATAAATAAGAAAATCCAAGTCTAGGTTTAAATGGCAATTTTCCATTTAGTACCTCACAGCACTATTTAAAATTGCTATTTTTTACCTTTCACTGGATCCACTTTGCCCCTTCCCTTTTTTCTTTCTTTTCCTGTAACACCTCTTTTTTAAGTACTATGTAATTTAATTATTATGTGTATTGTTTTATCTTTCACTAGAGGATAAGATCCTAGAAAGTAAGAACCTTTGCTTTGTTTCCTTGATGGCCCCAAGCATCTAGAATAGTACTTAACAAATAGGCATTCAATGAATGTTTACTTGTTTAATTAATTAGTAGCAAATGTTAGTAAAAAAAAAAAAATTCCTATAACCTATAAGGATAATTATCATTTTTGCCTACATTCAGTTCCTTGTCTACATTCATGCATTTTTAAAAATCCTTTCCCTCTTAAAGCATCAATATTTTTCACGTTTGCATTGTCTTCAGAATTTTTAATGCTGTGAAACATTCCGTCGTATAGACATACCATAATTTATTAAAAACTGTGCCCCTGGGTACTTATCCTATGCTGGCCGGCCGGGAGTCTCCATTCCCCTGCTCCATGGGCCCTTGAGAGGGTCCAGGAGTAGCCAGCCTTTCCCCCGTAGCCCCCAATAAGCCCGTTGCCTGCCTTCCCTCAAAAAAAACCTGCCCCTAATTTGGGGTATGTGAGTTATTTTCATTGTTTTGTTACCGTAAAGGCCATATCAGTGAGTATTTTACGTAAGTGATTTTTTCATTTTAAAGTTGTATTCTTAGGGTGAATTTCTAGGCTATTTCTGAGTTAATGGGTATGGACATCTTGATAGCTTTTGTTACCTGTTGTGTTATGAAACAACTTTTGGAAAGAGTATTTCTTGATTGTATCAATATTTCCAGTTTTGGTGGGGTATGATATCAAGTCCATTAGGAAAGGTTTTTGTTTGTTTGTTTTTGTTTATTTTTTGTTTTTGTTTTTTTGTTTTGAAGAGAAGCCTTTATTTCCTTGCTTCACAAATAAAGTTGGCTGAGCTGGTTGCTTTATTTTTTTATACATGTAAAAGTATTTTCACATATCCATTATCCAAAATAACAATTATCAAGCCTTTTTATATTTTCATCTGTGGAATATAACTTCTATTTTAAAGGAATCATATAATGTTATTAATACAGTATTCACAAAAAGGTCATTTTCTGTATCTTTAGCTAAATTCTGACTAGAAGGTCTTGTGTGTAGGGGAAAGGATTTAGAATTGACTACCATTTTATTTCATTTACTAAGGAACTATCTTTGGGTGCTAAAGTCTGTCCTCAGTTTATTAAACTCATCTGATTAGTTAGGAAATTGCAGTTTAAAGCCGTCAGCTATTGAATTCAGCTTGAATTGTACCAAGACTTTCCATTTTGTTTTCTTAATCTTTGATTTTTAAGTGAGAGTTTAACATTTTATGTTTGTATGTTCATCTGTTTGTATTTGTTGCTCTTACTGCTTTGGTAGCCATTTATCTTTTTGTTGTGGTTAACAACAATATTTATCGAGTGCTTACTATATGCCAGTACTTGAACTACTGTTTCACTTTTTTTTTCTTCTTTTGTTTCGCATATTTATTCATCATCATAGCCACCTTGAGAGGTAGGTATTTATTACACTCTTTATAACAGCTTAAGGAACCAATGCAGAAGTAATTTACTAAGTAGTATATGACTGGTATTAGGACCGTGCTTGAAACTTCAGTATGTCTAACTCTGTAGTCCATAGTTTTCCTACTGTTCATTCCATAATCTCTAGTGTAGGCCAGGACTGCATGCCAGGGAAGAACAAGAAGTGTTGGTTCTTGTCCTTGTGAAAACTAGAATCTGTTTCAGTCATTGTGTTTTTTAATGTGCTTTAATATTATGATAGGACCAATTTTTAGGGGGTAAATTCTTTTGAGAAGATAATTTCCTATTATGTATAAAATTATTGAACTAGAAGATTCAAGTCATTCCTAGTACAAGCTGTTCTCGGGTACTTGTCTAGTTTGTGTGTCACTTAACTGCTAATGCTTGTCCTTTTTTTTTTGTTATGGTTGTCTTTTATATTACATTTTTTAATGTACTCCTTTGCCATACTAGTTCAAAAGAATCAGTTGTTTGGTCTGGCAAGAGCCAGGACAGCAAAGATGACTGATTGCATCCTTAACAATGTATGTATTTGATAGATCATACATTACTTTTAGGGTTTGAAAATGCAGAGCAATAAAACCTTTAACTTGGAGAAGCAAAACCATGCTCCAAGGAAGCATCATCAGCATCACCAGCAGCAGCATCACCACCAGCAGCAGCAGCAGCCACAGCAGCCACAGCAGCAGCAGCCACAGCAGCCGCCGCCACCAATACCTGCGAATGGGCAACAAGCCAGCAGCCAAAGTGAGTGTATGCTAAGTGATAGGGGTAGAGATAGGTTCCCTCTTGGGGTTCTTGGATTTTAGATTAATCTTTTGATACTATTTAAAAAAAATAGTCTTTGTTCTTCTTTTCTCTATTTACCTCTTAATACTTAGGATAGAAAAAAGCTGATTGTCTGAAACCAAGGAGCAGACATGTTGTAGGATATCAGTTGAGTAGAGGTTGCTTTGCTGTGTTTATGCATTTTACTGCGAAACAGATGTCTGCATGTTTTACCCCAGAGCTTAGTTTCTTAGCAGCAATCAGATGGCTGGTAGTTAGGGAACATATAGAACAAGTCTTTAAGACTTAATGGAGAATTAGTCTAGTACTGAGTATTAGTACTCTTTTAACCTGGGGCTTGTGCCAGTCCATTTTTAATCTGGGAAAAGCCTTTAAAGCTATGTTCCCAGTTCAAACTTTTTAACACCTAAAACTAGAACCTTCTTCAACCCTCTTTATTTGCAGATACTTCTACAAAGAAAAATCTTTCCTAATTCATGGTGTTTTTTGTTTGTTTTTATTTATTATTTTCAGAGAGGCAGAGAGGGAGACAGACATCAATGTGTGGTTGCTTTTCACCTGCTTCCAGCTATGGACCTGGCTGGAGGCTTGGCTTGCAACCTGGTTATGTGCCTTGGCTGGGGAATTGAACCAGCAACCCTTGGGTTCGCAGGCCAGCACCTTACCCACTGTGCCACCAGCCAGGGCTAATTTTTGTTTCTGCATTTTGTTACCCCAAGCATGAAGCTGTCTCTTCTCATGTAGAATTCTTTGACTTGCCCTTAATTTTCTCTTTGGCCAATAGCTCCTGTATTGTCTTTCTGTCTATGACTTAGTCCAGATTGGGTGCTGGCCCACAGTAAACCTGTGAGATATCCCCCCAGATCTCTGTACACTGCTTTCACATTCTAAGGTACAATCTAAGGATAAGTGGTTAGTGGGTAGATTGCATTGGGAAATAGTGTTTTGCTTTTCTACAGCAATTAGGCTTCCTAATCTAGCAGTTGCAGCTCTTTAAGAATTATTGTAAATCTCTTTCCTCAATCTTTGATTGTGTGTCTTCTCTCAGATGAAGGCTTGACTATTGACCTGAAGAACTTTAGGAAACCAGGAGAGAAGACCTTCACCCAGCGTAGCCGGCTCTTTGTGGGCAATCTTCCTCCTGACATCACTGAAGAGGAAATGAGGAAGCTATTTGAGAAATATGGGAAGGCGGGTGAAGTCTTCATTCATAAGGATAAGGGCTTTGGCTTTATCCGCTTGGTAAGCAACTGTAGGCTTATAGAGCACAGCTGGGGAACAATGGGTATGGGAAATTCGGGAGTAAATAATTCTCAGGTGGTCTCTTAAAACCTCATAGGTTTTTGTTTTTTTCCAAGAACAACATAGGGTTATTTGCCTAAGATACTAGGCCTAAAGAAGGCCCTTTGGAACTTTTTAAATTGGGAAATATTAAACATACAGAAGTAGAATGAATGGTATATCCAATCTGCACATACCACTCAGCATCAGGAATTAACTCATAGTTCATCTTGTTTTATCTATACTCTTCCCATATTTACTACCCCTCATAAATATTTTAGTATGTTAGGGATTTTTCCAGGAAAAATGGAAAAAGGTTTTAACTTTCATAATAGTCAAGTTTATATAATGTATTTCCAGAGCCCTTCTACACGTATTATGTCACAAGATTCTTTAAACCATGAGGGGACAGTTTTATTTGTAACTATTTTTGACGTTTTAATTGTGCTAAAATACATACAAAATGTATCGTCTTAATTATTTAAGTGTAGATCTCTCTCTTTTTTTTTTTTTTTTAACTTCGTTTGATTTAGGAAATATGTTAAGTGTATGGGGGCATCTTTCTAGGCATTACTTGTCTCCATAAATTAGGTCAGAGCTCTGATGTGGTCAGAGCTAGTATTCCAAGTCTGCCACTCACTTGAGACTACGTAGGCCAGTCATGTTCTCTGGGGCTCAGAATGCTCTTTAGTAATAAGAAAGGGGTCCCCTCAAGGTCTGTGGTTCTAAAGAAGCCTCTTGGAGGACATACGTGATTCTGGTTAACTTGTATGTAGCTAGCTGGAATTTAAATATTCTAGCTATTCTATTGTAAGGATAGGTTTTAGGTCATTGTCTACATGATCTGTTACCACATGGGAGAATAACCTGTGATACTGATGACCATGGAACTGTTACTTTTAGAATTTCCAGTTGGTTTATTTCAAGGCCATCAGAGCACAAATGCTAATTAAAGAGCTAACTGAAACACAGTTCCATTCTCCCAGTTCTAGCCATGTTTCTTCGTATGCTTGTAGCCAAACTGATGTTATTTTGAGGCATTTTGTATTGAGCTGTGCTACTTTAGACCCTTGATAACTGTGCAGTTGTTCTGTCAAACTTGAGTTATTCTAACTTCCCTCTGCTTCCTAGGAAACAAGAACCCTAGCGGAGATTGCTAAAGTGGAGCTGGACAACATGCCACTCCGTGGAAAGCAGCTGCGCGTGCGCTTTGCCTGCCATAGTGCATCCCTTACCGTTAGAAACCTTCCTCAATACGTGTCCAACGAGCTGCTGGAGGAAGCCTTTTCTGTGTTTGGCCAGGTGGAAAGGGCCGTGGTCATTGTGGATGATCGGGGAAGGCCCTCGGGAAAAGGCATTGTTGAATTCTCAGGGAAGCCAGCTGCTCGGAAAGCTCTGGACAGATGCAGTGAAGGCTCCTTCCTGTTGACTACGTGAGTGAGGGGTCGTTTCAGAAATAGACTTTAGATAGCCACTTCCTTTTGTGGTCTGGGGAGTTAGCCTTTAGGAACCCTGTTCCTTTGTTCATGTAAAAACCATTGGTATGAATACAGTTTTCTATTAGGGTGTTCAATGTAATCTTAATGCAAGTAGTGTGAGGATTAAGAAACACACTTTTTAGTTCTTTAGTGGATCATCATTTATAAATCTCCCCTTTTAAGTTTCATAACTCTGAAAGTTGTTTTGTGCATGCAACACCTTGGTGTTTACTTAAAGTATGTAGACTGCAGTTCAGTAAGTACCCTGTCTACTTTGACCATCTTTTTTTTTTTTTTTAAGATTTTATTTCATTATTTTTTAGAAAGAGGGGAAGGGAGAGAGGCAGAGAGCGAGAGAGGTATCAGTGTATGGTTGCGTTTCACCTGCCTCCAGCCACAGACCTGACTGGAGACCTGGTTTGCAACCTTGTTATGTGCCCTGGCTGGGGAATCGAACCTGCGACCTTTGGGTTCGCAGACCGGCACCTTAACCACTGTGCTACTAGCCAGGGCATGACCATCTTTTTTAAAGCTGCATCCAGAGATCTGAAGCTTGACTTGATCCTATCAACCCCAGATTCCACATAATGCTATTAAAAAGAATTGGTTATTTGGGACTAGGCATAAAACTGCTTCAAAAGTTTTAATTGTCTAGCCCTGGCTGGTGTGGCTTAACGGATTGAGCACTGGCCTGTGAACCAGAGGTTGCCAGTTTGGTTCCTGGTCAGGCCCATGCCTGGATTCCAGGCCAAGGTCTCCAGTCAAAATGTCTTTCATATATTGATGTTTCAAAAAAAATAAAGAGGTTTAATTGTCTTATCCTGACCTCATACTAGTTCATGGTATCAGTGGCAGAGGTACAGAAGAAGCCTAGCAGTGTAGGGTATAATTTAATCTTTCTTTCCAGATTTCCTCGGCCTGTGACTGTGGAGCCCATGGACCAGTTAGATGATGAAGAGGGACTTCCAGAGAAGCTGGTTATAAAGAACCAGCAATTTCACAAGTATGTGGGTCTGACAGTTCCCCTGTTAAGTGTTTGTCTGTTCTTAAGGAAACTTGTAAAAGGATGCATAAATGAGGCAGGTTTTTGTTCTATGTGTTCACTGGCAGCCATTATCTTGGCCCTCAGGAGGAACGCATTGCTTACTTCGAATCTTAGACAGAGTTTTAGTAACCCAGGGACCCTGTCTTTAGGGAGCGGGAGCAGCCACCGAGATTTGCACAGCCTGGCTCCTTTGAGTATGAGTATGCCATGCGCTGGAAGGCTCTCATTGAGATGGAGAAACAGCAGCAGGACCAAGTGGACCGCAACATCAAGGAAGCTCGCGAGAAACTGGAGATGGAGATGGAGGCTGCTCGCCATGAGCATCAGGTCATGCTCATGAGGCAGGGTGAGTATAGGGCTACGTCTTTGTTCTTAGAAGAACAACAAAATAATTTCTTTTCCTGGAGTTTCTTTGTATCAGTCAAAGAAAGGCCTAAACCTCTACTTTTATGCTCTGAAATATTTTGTTGATCTTGGTAGGCAAATGAGCTTGGAGATGTGACAGAGAATACTGGATTCTGTGGAGAAGGAAATAATAGGTTTGGCTTTATTTTTGGAATCTGGATACCTCGGATGGCCACTCGGGGATTATATATCCCCTTTGCTTTCTAGATCTTTAATTATGGAAAATTATTGGGCCTGTATGAGGAGAATGAAGAATGCTCTCAATCAGTCTATTGTTTTTCTAGATTTGATGAGGCGTCAAGAGGAACTTCGGAGGATGGAAGAACTGCACAACCAAGAAGTGCAGAAACGAAAGCAACTGGAGCTCAGGTAACTCTTCTCCACCCCTCTTCTCAGACACCTCAGAAAGGTACTGTCTCACTCCTGCTTCCTACCACCATGCTACCTCATGCATTTGTAAATATGTTGGCAAACCTTTTCTGGCTGCTTCTTGAAGTTCTCCCCTTGGAGGCAAGATGTTTCAGCTGTTCATGGTTCCGGGAATTACTCACGGTTACTGCTAAAGAGAAAGCAGCTGAGTGCTGGTCTCCTCTGAGAAAGGACTTTTTCCCTGAAGGATAGACCTCGTATCTGGGTTGCTTTAGAGCTGGGCACATTTAACATTGAGTTTCCTGGAGAACTATGATCATTTTCACTAGACTCTTGATCTCCTTGGCCAAGTCCCCTGTTATCTGCTCAAATTCTGGAATGCCTCTGCTTAAATACCTTGGCAACTCTCTGTGTAGGCAGGAGGAGGAGCGCAGGCGTCGTGAGGAAGAGATGCGGCGACAACAGGAAGAAATGATGCGGCGACAGCAGGAAGGATTCAAGGGAACCTTCCCTGATGCGGTATAACTCCTTTGTGCCCATGATGTATCAGCCAGTCACGATATGACAAAGCCACCATGTCTGCTACAGGGGCTGTACAGTTTATCAAATTATGATCAATTTTTCCAGTCTGAAATTCCTTTTAGAAAGAATTCGTAGGAAGAAAAGGTAAGGGTTGAAAGAGAGCTCTTTTTCCCCACAGGCAATTGAGGATGAAAATCTAGGGCCAGTATGTGCTGTTTAGACTAAGTGAGTGCAGGATGAGGTATATCTAGTTCCACAGCAACCTTGATTAGTTGTTTGCTGTCTTTGCAGTTGTATAGGTTGGAGCTGTAGAAGAAATCAACTATCTTTCCCCTTTCTTTTCAACTTTCCTATACCTAGAGGGAGATTGACTTGTGTCCTCTTAGCTGATCTTGAACTCTCTGCATAACTTGTGAGGAGCTGTTTGTGTTCCTCAGCTTGGTCTCAGTGCACTTGGGATGTGTATCACTCTGTACTTACCTTAGTGGGTGGTCCTCAATGGATTGTGGTAGAATGCAGTGCTGTCTTAGACTGTCTTGAGTGTTTCTTTGTTTTTCAGAGAGAACAAGAAATACGGATGGGCCAAATGGCTATGGGAGGTAAGGAATCAGGAGGTTGGTTAATGGCTCTGATTTCCTTTTTTTGTCTCATCTCTGGTGAACTGTGTACCTTATCTCATATAGTCCAGATTTAAGGGGTTCACCTTTCTGGGAACATCATTTTGGGGGTGAGGTAACATGTCTTAGCCCAAAGATCTTGTTGAATTGTTGTCTGTGTGTGTGAAACATGTTTCCAGTACTGATCGCACTGCTTTACTTTAGGTGCTATGGGCATAAACAACAGAGGTGCCATGCCCCCTGCTCCTGTGCCTGCTGGTACCCCAGCTCCTCCAGGACCTGCCACTATGATGCCAGATGGAACCTTGGGATTGGTAATAAACTGCGGCCCTTACAGTAACTCTACAGGGTGGTGATAGGCGTAGAAAGGGCTATGCCTCCACAGTCCCTGGGCCTGCCAATATTTTGTTGCAGGTAACAGTGTTTTGAACCACTGTTATCCATTAAATGTAGCCTCGAGACCTTTATTTTTGAATATTTTAAAAGACGTTACGTATTTTTAGAGAGAGGGAGCAAGGGAGGGAGAAAGAGGAAAAGAAACATCTATGTGTGGTTGCCTCTCTCACGCCCCCCTGCCCCCCTCCCCCCCAACTGGTGATCTAGCCCCCTTATCCCTTTAGTTTGCAGGCTGGCACTCAGTTCACTGAGCCACACCAGCCAGGGCTGGTAGGCCAGTCTTACTGTTCCATTGCTACCTTGGATGAACAGACTCTTTTTTTTGATGAGCAGGTTAGGCATTATCGCACAAAATACATGTGAATGCAAAAAGCTTTGTGTTTGTGTTTTACACAATCCTGAGGTATTTTTAGTTCTCGTGTCAAAAACATTAAAACCGGATAGGCTTCAGGTTGCTTGAAGAGTGATGGCCTGCCCTCGTCCTTGTACCTAGTGCAGGAAAAAAGACATTGGTAGAACTTACCCATCCTGGGGGTTTATATGTAACATTGTTTAGCAAATAAGAATAGGGATAAGAAGTTAAAGCTAGGATGGTTGGGTGGGTCTGTAATACAGGCCACCTTCCTTTCAGGGGCATCTGTCCACTGGAGTTTCAAATAGGCTTAGGCACCCCCAGTATCAGGAGCCTTGAAAAATTGGATGGAGATGGCCTCCAGATTGGGGAGGGGGTTCCAAAACAATGGGAAACTTAGGACATAGGTTGTATTGTAATGTTACTCTCTTTTTTTTCCCTTTAAGACCCCACCAACCACCGAACGCTTCGGCCAGGCTGCTACAATGGAAGGAATAGGGGCAATTGGTGGAACCCCTCCTGCATTCAACCGTGCAGCTCCTGGAGCTGAGTTTGCTCCAAACAAACGTCGCCGATACTAAAAATTGCATTGTCTAGGTTCCCAAAACCCTTAAGAGAAGGACCCTTTTTGGACTAGCCGGAATTCTACCCTGGAAAAGTGTTAGGGATTCCTCCCAATAGTTAGGTCTTCCCTGCCTGTACTACTCTAGGGAGTATGTTGGAGGCAGAGGGCGAGGGAGGGTCAATATTTCACAAATGAGTTTTATGTGGTATATCATTGAATCATATCTCCGTGGTGCATTCCTGAAGTATCATGTGATTATTGAGGGCCTGGGAGGGAGGGAACAATGACAATGTGGATCCAGTTGGAGCCCCCATTAATCTTGATCATTCCATTCTTTGTTTTATTCTGTTCTATTTGCTTTCTCATTCTTAAATCCCCCCACCCCAGAGACACTGCCACATATACCACAAAACCCATAAACATCTCCCGATGACCTTAGGCCCATCACTCCATTCACTCCCAGGTGGGAATTCAGGCAAATGTCCACAGAGGTCACAGATAACATACACACGGTTCTGTTCTAGCCCATATATTATCCCTTCACATCATAAGGAAGACATTTTCTCTTAGAGATTTTCGTTTTAGTATATCTTTTAAAAGAAAAATGTTGTGTTAACTTGCCTCCATCTCTTTCTTGGGTAAGGACAACCCAGGAATGCCCTTTTGTGTCTGATGTTGCTGTTCACAGCTTTTCTCGATAGGCCTAGTACAATCTTGGGAACAGGGTTACTGTACGCTGAATGTCAGACAGGAGCTCTTAGCCTTGCCTATCTTAGGTAGTCATGCTGTGCATTTTTTTATTGGTGTACCATGTTTGATTTGTCCCTGATACCTCTGGAGTTTTTCTGGAAAAATGGAGCAGTAATGCAGCATCGTTATTAAAATACATTTTAAGCCTTTTAATTTCCTGTTCTGTTTTTGAAGGGGGGCGGGGAGGGGAGTTCTATAATCCATTTAGGCAAACATGGCGGGGATTGGGTGCACACTAGCCGGAGTGGTTGCCAAAGATCGGTGCTGTTGGTGGCACGTGGAAATAAGAGGGCTGGGAGGGAAGCTGCTTTGAAAGAAATTGGCCAGGGGATTGGGGTACCCTCACTGAGCTGGGAGGGGTCTCATTGCTATTTGTTTCTGAGCAGCTGCTGGGATGTCAGAGGGTTGGAATTGGTATGGTAAATCTAAAACGGTCTCAGTGGTTAGCTGACCTCACCCATGTTCCAAGCCCTGCTCTGCTTGATCCTTTTCTTGAGCCTTAGAGCTAAAATGCTCCTGCACTCTTCCCTATTGGCTGGGAAGACCAGTTGAAGTTCCCTTGCCCATGTTAGGAGGTGTACGCCTCCCGAACTAAAGATAGACGCAGCTGGCCCTTGCAGGCAGCTAAAAGCTTCCAGACTGAGAGGTGTTCCCCAGTCGGCAGCCAGGCTCCTTGAAATACCCTTCCAGTAATTTATCAACGCCTCCATGTCTCTGCTGTGCCGTAACAAAGGCTGTGGGCAGCACTTTGACCCTAATACCAACTTCCCTGGTGAGTAACCCTGGTCTTGCCAGGGGCTCTGTGGGTGCTGGGGAGTGGTCATCTGTGGGCAGTCTGGTAAAGGAGGAGAAAAATTTAGTGTACCTGCCCTAGTTAAACTGGTTCGGGTGGATTTCAATCTTCACTGATTTTTTTTTTTTTTTTTTTACATTAAATAGAGAAACCATAGACTATACACCTGGGTAAGAGGTAAGAAGCAACATTTAGTAGTTTCCTTTCATGATCCTTCTACCGGTATCCACAGATTCCTGTTGCCATCACCCTGGGGTCCCAATCTTCCACGATGCGCTTAAGGTGAGGTCTAGGTGAGGGGGTTAGCAAGAGCCTTTCCCGAAGGAAACCCACCCAGGAATCTAAGCTGAGCTGGGTCTCGTTATCAGGGTTGGTCCTGCTGCCGGAAGCGCACTGTAGATTTCTCTGAGTTCCTAAACATCAAGGTAAATTCTTTACTTCCTTAGATTATACCCCTAATCGAAGGGCTCTGATCTCTAATCCTTCTTATCCTGTGTACTAGGGCTGTACTGTGGGACCACACTGTGCTGAGAAGCTCCCTGAAGCCCTTCAGCCCGAGGGCCCTGGCACAAGCAATTCACTTCAGGAGCAAAAACTGACTGCGATTCCAAAGTCAGCAGAGACTTTGCTCCGGGAGAGGCCCAAGTAAAGAGGAGGTCCCAGGGTTTTTGCTACATTCATGGAGCTTCCTGGGGCTGGCTAATTAGGGTCAGGGGTTTGGGAGCTAGGGAGTAGAGCTGTGAGGAAGGCCAGGTGTCAGGGTTTGGTGTATATTTTGCACCAAAGGGGAAATCTGCCCAGGAGGAATAGTCTAGCTGTAAGGTGGTTTAGGGTGATGGGATAGGTATTTTGAGTTAACAGAGCAGATAGCCCCTCATGAACACATACTTAGTTATAATGCAAGGGGGGGGGGTTATTGGGAAGGACTTAATTAATTTTGGAAAAGAGCTTTAAAATAGCTTTAAAAAAATTTATTAGAGAGGATGGGAGTGGAGGGAGAGAAACATTGATTTCTTGTTCCACCCATTTATGCATTCATTGGTTGAGTCTTGTTTGTGCCCTGACTGGGGATTGAACCCATAGCCTTGGCCTATTAGGATAATACTCTAACCAACTGAGATACCCAGCCAGGGCTAAATAAAATGGGTTTACATCAAGAAAAGGATGCCTACCCTGGCTGATGTGGTTCAATGGATGGAGCACTGGCCTGTGAACCCAGGGGCAGCCAGTCCAATTCCCAATCAGGACACATGCCTAGGTTGCAGGCCAGGTCTCCAGCCAGGTCCCCAACTGGAGCCATGTGAAAGGCAACCGTACATTGATGTTTCTCTCCCTCTCTTCCTCCCTCCCTTCCCCTCTCTCTAAAAAACAATAAAAGTTTTATTAAAAAGAGAAGGATGCAATAACATTAGCAGCCAGGAGGTGCAGAGAAGAGGAAGTTAGTTTTGTAGAAATAGAACAATGAAAGTCCTAGGCCCACCATTAATTAGAGGAAGAGGAAATATGAGATTAAGAGCAACTGAGTAGATGGACAAGGGAAGTCCTGGGGATTTCTCCTGGCCAGGGATTTGGGGTGCCACAGAGAGGAAAACTGGCAATGGGGCTGCTACCCAACTTCAACCCTGACCCCACTTTCACCAGATTTCTTTGGCTCCATCAGCCCTGGGGAGAGTTGAAGCTGTCAATCATGGTTAATGAGTCAGAACTAAATCACCCCGCCCGTATTCCTAGGTCAGAGTTGCCTCCAAAGCTGCTTCCACTAAATATATCCCAAGCCTTGGAAATGGCATTGGAACAGAAGGAATTAGACCACGAATCTGGAGCAGGTAACTGGGTCCTTAGTAGGACAGGCCTTGCAGGCTAGAATTCAGTGAAAGTGGCAGTTGGGTGAAGGGAATAGACAGGTTCCTGACTCTTGTTTCCCTTGCCCAGGACTTGACAGTAGTCTGATCTGGACTGGGTCCAGCTGCCAGAACCCAGGATGTGATGCTGTGAGTGAGAGTTTGTGGGGGGCCGGAGCATGTGGTTGAGGGACACTACACCCTAGTGATGACCGGGAATAGATAGGAGGTTGTGTGGGGTACACTTTCGGATGACCTGATTCTTTTTCTCTTCTCTTTGTAGGTTTATCAGGGCCCTGAGAGTGATGCTACTCCATGTACCTACCACCCAGGAGCACCTCGATTCCATGAGGGGTGAGGGAGAGCACTGGGTGGGCTGCAAGAAAGGGTTCTTCCAATGTTGGTCTTAAGATAAGAGTTGGGGCTTGTGGAATCGGAAATGGATTCAGGTGACTTACCTTCCTACCTCAGGATGAAGTCTTGGAGCTGCTGCGGCATCCAGACCCTGGATTTTGGGGCCTTCCTGGCACAGCCAGGATGCAGAGTTGGTCGACATGACTGGGGAAAGCAGGTAAGCTCCCACTTTCCCGAGCTCTTGATGAAAACTCAATGCTGGAAATGATTTTTCCTCCCTGTGCCTCATAGCTGAGCTCTCTCTGTTCTCCTTACCCCTTGACAGCCCAGAAGCTGTGCAATATAAGGTGGTGGTAATCTGTCCGAGACCCTGTCTCTTCTCCACACAAACTGCGAGAACTCCTCCTGGGTTGAGTTCATTTTTTTCCCCATAATTTTATTTATTTTTAGAGAGGTGAAGGGAGAGGAGAGAAATCAATGCGTGGTTGCCCCAGTCATGTCTGCCAGCTCTGACTGGGAATCGAACTGGCGACTCTGGTTTGCAGGCCGGCATTCAATCCATTGAACCACACCAGCCAGGACAAGTTCATTTTTTACCACCCCCCTTTCATATCTTCTTTTTAGCTACCAGCGTCTTGCCGTCACGACTGGCACCAGACAGACTCCTTAGTAGTGGTGACTGTGTATGGCCAGATTCCACTTCCTGCGTTCAACTGGGTGAAGGCCAGTCAAACTGAGGTGAGGAGTGCCTGATGCTGATGCTGCAAATCTTACAGGTCGAGCTGCTGTGTGTCATTAACCTTTGGGCTCCGTAGTCCCCTGAGAGGAAGGTAGAGCTCTGAGGTCATGGTTATTTGACTGACCTGTGGATGCATGGGTCACACCTCTGGTCTGGTTCAGAGTCTCAGTGACTTTTGTCACCTTCTTGCGTTGTTACTACCCCTGTGATTCTTTTCTCTCAGCTTCATGTCCACATTGTCTTTGATGGTAACCGGGTATTCCAAGCACAGATGAAGCTCTGGGGGGTAAGTGAAGATAAGGGGACACAGAAGCGGGGGCAGGTGGGGTGAAAAGAAGGGCCAGACTGCAATGAAGGAAGGGTGTCATGAGGAAAGGAGTTGCTGTGGGGAAAAGTGGAGGTTTTCTCTTCATTTGCTTTGAAATTCTCTTTCTCTTTCTCTCTCTCCCCCTCCTCCCTCCCTGTTTTTCTCCCTCCCTCTCCTCACCCTTTAACCTCTCCCCTTCCTTCCTTCCTTCTTTCCTTTCCTTTCTTTTTGTTTTCTTTCATTTCTTTTCCCTTCCTTTCCTTTCCCTTCCTTTCCTTTCCTTTCCTCTCCTTTCCTTCCCTTCCCTTCCCTTTCCTTCTCTTTTCTTTTTCCTTCCTTCCTTCCTTCCTTCCTTCCTTCCTCCCACCCTCCCTCCCTTCTCTCCCTTTCTTCTTTCCCTCTGTCTCTTTCTTCTTTCTCTTGCTCCCTTAATATCTATATTGTCTTATTCCTCCATCTTTCCCCCACCTTACATTTTGATTTTTCTCCCTGTCATTTATCACCCCCCAACCCCAATCCCTTTGATTTCCTCATTTTCTCTTTTTTTCTCTCTGTTCCTCTATCTTTCCCTCTTCCTCAGGTCATAAACGTGGAGCAGAGCTCTGTCTCCTTGATGCCATCTCGGGTGGAAATCTCCCTGGTGAAGGCTGACCCGGGATCCTGGGCCCAGCTGGAGCACCCCGAGGCACTAGCTGAGAAGGCTAAGGCCGGGGTTGGGTTAGAGATGGATGAGGAAGAATCTGAGGAGGATTCAGATGATCTGAGCTGGACAGAGGAGGAGGACGAGGAGGAAGCCATGGGGGAATAGTGACAGCAGACAGGTATCTAGACAGGACCTCAGTGACTCTCTTAGCATCTCAGAGACCAGGATATGGTTGGCCGTGTGGTATTGAACAGCAGAAAGCTGAAGGAGGGAAGAACAAAAGTACCCAAATCATGCTGGGATTTTTTTCCCTTAAATAAATCTGGTATTCTACAATTTCACATAGTGTCATTCTCTCACCTCACCATCTAAAATTGTATTCATTGCCCCCAACTTCTGTGTATGTTCGACACACGTGTGTGAAAACAGACACGTGAATATTCAATCTAGTCTTCACAACCACCTGGTATTTGCTGAGTACTTTCCAGGTGCCCAGTTATGAGTTAGGTAGTTTAGAGATATTTAAGAAATGGAAGACTTGTTCATTCCTGTCAGGAAAATGACAGGCTGGCTGACAAGTCATGGCTAATGCACATGAAATGATAATAAACATTATCAGGTAGTTAAACTGAGTGCTAAATTGTGCAGTACAGTTTTTGTTATTGTTACAACACACTTTTTCTCGTATTTGATTATTTATTTATTTACAGACCGAGAGGAAAGGAAAAAGAGGGAGAAAAACATCAGTGTGTGGTTGCCTCTCACATGCCTCCAACTAGGGACCCAGCCTACAACCCAGGCATGTGCCCTTGACTGGGAATCAAACCAGCGACTCTTTGGTTTGCAGGCCAGCACTCAGTTCACTGAGCCACACCAGCCCAGGGCTGTGCAGTACAGTTTTTAGGAGCTGTAGGAATTGAGAAAATGGAGAGATTAATGTGGATTGTTAAGTAGAAAGGGAAGGCTCCATGGAAGAAATACTTTTTTTTACAGCTTTATTAAGACACAATTCATATATTATACAACACCCATTTTAAGTATAAAATTCAATGTTTTTTTTGTTTGTTTGTTTGTTTTTAATGTCTTTTTTTTTTTTTAAAGATTTTATTTAATTATTTCTAGAAAGAGGGGAAGGGAGAGAGGCAGAGAAGGAGAAAGACATCAATGTATGGTTGCCTTTCACCTGACTCCGGCCACAGATCTGACTGGAGACTTGGTTTGCAACCTTGTTATGTGCCCTGGCTGGGGAATCGAACCTGAGACCTTTGGGTTCGCAGGCCGGCGTCTTACCCATTGTGCTACCAGCCAGGGCTGTTTTTTTTTTTTTTTAGCATACTCACAATTGTGTGAGCACAATCAATTTTAGAACATTTTCATCACTCTTAAGAGAAACCCTGTACCCATTTAGCAGTCACTCCTAATGTCCCTTCAAACTCATAGCTCTGGGAAACCACTAATCTACTTTCCACCTCCATGGATTTACTTCTTGTGCATATTGCATATGAACAGAGTCATATATTATTTGTTCTTCTGTGACTGACTTCTTAGCATAATATCTTCAAAGTTCAACCATGTTGTAACATATATCAGTACTTCATTCCTTTTCATGAACAAATAACATCACGCTGTCTAATAAACCCCAATTTTGTTTATCCATTCATCATCAGTTGAGGGGCATTTGAGTTTTTTCTACTTTTTGGCTATTATGAGTAATGCTGCCATGAACATCCACATACAATATAAGTTTTATTTTTTTAAAGATTTTATTTATTATTTTTAGAGAAAGGGGAACCAGAGAGGCAGAAAGGATGAGAGAAACATCAACGTATGGTTGCCTTTCACCTGCCTCCAGCTACAGACCTGGCTAGAGACCTGGCTTGCAACCTGGTTATGTGCCCTGGCTGGGAATCGAACCAGCAACCTTTGGGTTTGCAGGCCGGCACCTTATTCACTGAGCCACACCAGCCAGGGCGTACAATACAAGTTTTTATGTGGACATGTTTTCATGTCTATTGGGTACACGAGGTCTATCCTGAAAGTATCAAGCCAATATCAATATAATGAAAACAATTTGTGTGGCCGATACTTTTGGGACAGACCTCATATTACTTAGGAGAGTACTTTCTGGGTCAAATGGTCACTTTAACCTTCTGAGCAACTGCCAAAGTGTTTCTAAAGAGGCTGAACCATTTATATTCCCACCAACTGTTTAAGAGAAGGTTTTAGTTTTTCCACATCATCAATAACACTTATTTGTTTTATTTTATTATAGCCATCTAGTCGGTATGCAGTGGAATTGCATTGTAGTTTTAATTTGCATTTCTCTGATGGTTAATGATGTTGAGCATCTTTACATTTGCTTATTGACAATTTGTGTCTCTTATTTGGAAAAATGCCCAGTCATATCCATTGCCCATTTGCTAATTGAGTTATTTGGCTTTTCATTGAGCTGTAAGAGTATTTATTTATTTTTATTTACTTACTTATTTTTAAGACTTAATTGATATATATTTTTTAAGATTTTATTTATTATTTTTTGAGAGAGGAGAAGGGAGAGAGGCAGAGAGGGAGAGACATCAAAGTATGGTTGCTTTTCACCTGCCTCCAGCCACAGACCTGGCTGGAGACCTGGCTTGCAACCTGGTTATGTGCCCTGGTTGGGAATCAAACCAGCGACCTTTGGGTTCGCAGGCCGGCACCTTATCCACTGTGCCACCAGCCAGGGCTGACTTAGTTTTAGAGAGAAGGAAAAGGAGGGACAAAGAGAGAGAGAGAGAAACATTGATATGTGAAAGATGCATAGATCACCTGACCCTCCCACTCCCCCTACTGGGGACCTGGCCCACAACCCAGACATGTACCCTGACTGAGAATCAAACTGGTGACTCTTTGGTTCGTAGGCTGGCACTCAATCCACTGAGTCACACCAGCCAGGGCCTTTTTTTTTTTTTTTTTTTAAAGATTTTATTTATTATTATTTCCAGAGAGAGAAAGGAAAGGAGAAAGGCAGAGAGGGAGAGAAACATCATTGTATGGTTGCCTTTCACCTGTCTCCAGCTACAGACCTGGCTGGAGACCTGGCTTGCAATCTGGTTATGTGCCCTGGCTGGGGAATCGAACCAGCGACCTTTGGGTTCGCAGGCCGGCACCTTATCCACTGTGCTACCAGCCAGGGGCTTTTTTTTTTTTTTTTAAGAGTTTGAAAAATATATTTTGGAGACAAGTCTCTTGTCAGATACATGATTTGTGAATATTTTTTCACATTGTGTGTGTTGTTATTCCCCTTCCTCAGTGGTGTTTTATGAAGTCCAGTTCATCTCATTTTCCTTTGGTTTCTTACGCTTTGATGTCATATCCAAGAAGCCCTTGCCTAATCCAAGGTCATGAAGATTTGCTCCTATTTTCCCTTCTAAGAGTTTCGTAGTTTATACTGTACATTTAGGTCTTTGCTCCATCTTGAGTTAATTTTTGTATGTGGTCTGAGGTAGGGGGTCTAACTTTATATTTTACGCATATAGATATCCAGTTATCTCAGCATCATTTTTGAAGACTCTCCTGTCCCCATTGGATTGTCTTGGCACCCTGGTTGAAAATTAATTGACCATAGCTCTGGCCCGTGTGGCTCAGGTATTTTGGCATCGTTCTGTAAATCGAAAGCCCGCTGGTTCGATTCCCAGTCAGGGCACATGCCGGGGTTGTAGGTTCAGTCCTATGTTGGGGCACAAAGTGCACTGATCTATCTTCTTGTCATAATCAAGGGACCAGCAACTCCCCAGAAATCCAGGAGAGGATGGAGGTGAGGAATCAGAAAGTTCAAGTAACTCTTGTTGCATATAAACTTCATATATAAAATTTCAAATATAGGCCCTGGCTGGTGGCACGGTGGATAAGGTGCTGGCCTCTGAACCCAAAGGTCACTGCTTCCATTCCCAGTCAGGGCACATAACCAGGTTGCAAGCCAGGTCTCCAGCCAGGTCTGTAGCTGGAGGCAGGTGAAAGGCAGCCATACATTGATGTCTCTCTCCTTCTCTGCCTCTCTCCCTTCCTCTCTCTCTAAAAATAATAAATGGAATCTTTTTTAAAATTTTCAAATATATAGCATTGATAAAGCAGTAATATATTTGCTCATTTTATATAGCTCATTTTATATTAATGTAAACATTAATAACAATAACAATAGCTGCCATTTCTTTTTCTAAAAATATATATATTTTTTATTTTTAGAGAAAGGGGAAGGGAGGGAGAAAGAGAAGGAGAGAAACATTAATGTGTGGTTGCCTCTTGTGCCCCAAACTGGGGACCTGGCCCACAACCCAGGCCTGTGCCCTGGCTGGGAATCAAACTGGTAACCTTTTGGTTCACAGGCCAGCATTCAATCCACTGAGCCACACCAGCCAGGGCATAGCCGCCGTTTCTCTTTGTTTGTTTGTTTTTAAAAGATTTTATTTATTATTTTTAGAGAGAGGTGTAGGGAGAGAGGCAGAGAGAGAGAGAGAGAGAGAGACATCAATGTATGGTTGCCTTTCACCTGCCTCCAGCTACAGACCTGGGTGGAGACCTGGCTTGCAACCTGGTTATGTGCCCTGGCTGGGAATCAAACCAGCGACCTTTGCATTCACAGGCCCATGCCTTATCCACCATGCCACCAATCAGGGCCTGCCATTTCTGATGCAAACTAACCTGCCATGCACTGTGCTAAGTGCTTTGTACACATTAGGTAATTTTTCCCCCTTTAATCCACACATTAGGTAATTTAATCCCCCACTTCCCACCATTAAATCTTTATTTGTTCACATTCTTACATATCCTCTTCCTGTCTCCTTTTATACTTCCCATTTCTCCCTACAGTGCTTTGTATCCTACCCCCTCACATCTTCCCAGAAACCTTACACTGTTAGTTATCCTTTCTCCTTCCTGTTTATTCAACTTTTCCCTCCTGTTGGATATTTTCATTGGCATTTAAATAGGCTCAAGGCTCTCCAATCTTACAAAAACAATCTCCCTTGAGTTCACATTCCCTCTCTAGCTACTACTTAACTCTCTTCTTTCCTTTATAACTAAAGTTGAAACAACTACTTTTTTCATTTCCTTCTTCCTGATGCCTTCACAACACACTTCAGTATGTCTTCCAACCCCCTCAATCTGTGGTGATAAAGTCACCATTGGCCACCAAGTCACTGAATCCAATGGATACTTTCTTTTCATCCCCATCTTGCTAGATCTCTCAAGCCAAATTTGACACCCAGGATGATTTCTTCCTGAAAGGACATTGGCTTTTGTGACCCATCGTTCTTCTGGGTTGTCCTCGTACATCTCTGGCCATTCCTTTCAGTCTCCTTTCCAGGCTCCTCCTTTCCTTTTCTTTTTTTCCTTTTAAAGATCTTATTTATTTATTTTTAGAGAGAGGGGAAGGGAGAAAGAGAGGGAGAGAAACACCAATGTGTGGTTGCCTCTCGTGTGCCCACAACCCAGGTATGTGCCCTGACTAGGAATCAAACCAGCGACCGTTTGGCTCACAAGCCAGCACTCAATCCACAGAGCCACACCAGCCAGGGCTAGTCTCCTCCTTTTCTTTTCTTTTTTCTTTTTTTAAATTTAATTTTATTGCTGTTGTATTACATTCATCCCATCAGGCTCCTCCTTTTCTACCTGGCCATTCAATGAGGAGGTTCTTGAGGACTCAGCCCTAGGCTATCTCTCTCTTACCTATAACTCTTCTAGACACTCTCATCTGTGCCTGTGATTTGAAGTATTATCCACATGCAGATGACTTACGTTTTTCTCACTAGGACATATCTTTCCTTTGAAGTCCAGAGCTGTGTATTATGGTACTAATAGCTAAGACATTTGGAGCAGTGTCTGGCATATAGCAAGTACTATATAAGTGTTTGCTATTATTAGTGCCTATTACTCTTCTTTCTCTTCATCAAAAGCTTTCACCTAGGACTATTAGGAAAGTTGGGATGCTTTTCCATAGGAGGAACACATCTTCAGTATCCAATTTTATGATGTTTCAGTAAAAAAAACATTTTGTTGACAGATGTTGCTATTCTATAAAATGGTAACATATTTAGCATAACATTGCATCAGCTTCCAGATCAATATATATTGTACCCACCTGCTAAAGGTGAATAGAAGACCACTTCTACCTACATTATTTCACTGGATCCTCTCACTTGCTCCAGAAAGTATGCATTTTTCCCCAATTTTCTTTCTTTTTTTTTTTATAGATTTTATTTACTTATTTTTAGAAAGAGGGGAAGGGAGAGAGGCAGAGAGGGAGAGAGACATCAATGTATGGTCGCGTTTCACCTGCCTCTAGCCACAGACCTGACTGAAGACCTGGTTTGCAACCTGGTTATGTGCCCTGGCTGGGGAATCAAACCTGTGACCTTTGGGTTCACAGGCCAGCGCCTTATCCACTGTGCTACCAGCCAGGGCTCTTTCCCCAATTTTCATAGATAAGAAAACTGAGGCTGAGAAAAGGAAATAGCTTGCTTGAGGTCACAAGGCTACTGATTAAAACCTCAGTCATTGCTGAGACCTGTCCTAGAGCCATTTGAGAACATCCCAAACCTGAGGGCCCCACTATGATGGTAGAAGTGGAACTTGACACCATGCCCTTCCTAACCTAGCAGTCTCCGAGATGTCACAGCAGTCTCTTTGACAAACCTAAACGGAAACCAGCAAGGCCCTTGGTAGATCAATATCTCATACTGATATAATGTTTTTCCAAACAACTTTTATGTGTCTGATCACCTCGTCTCTAACGTCAGTGGGAGTTCTAGGTTCTATACCATTCACTGCATCCAGGTCAGTAATTATCTCCCAGCTACACCAGATTCAGCCCGAATGCCTCCACAGTCCTCTTTTTCCCTTCCTGCTGCCCAAGTCCCAGAACGCTGCTAGGAGAACCAAGCAAATCGGGATGAATTCACGCTGTCCAGTTTCAACATGGCCCTCACAGCAACTCGGCAACCCTTTTATTTGTCTCACACATTCCCTGGCACCCTCCCCGCGGGGCTGTTCCAGACCTTCCTCTTCTCAAATTCCAGCTTCTCCTGTTCCACTCCTTCAGAATAACACACGCTTTCATGAGATGCTTGGCAATTCAATAACATTGTTTTAAAACGTTTTTTATGGAAAATTTAAAACATGTACAAAACTAGAGGATAAGACAATGAATCCTCTTTTATCATTATTCTGCTTCCACTAGTATTAGCTCTTGCGCAGTCTTGTTTCATCTGTGTCCTCCCTCCCATTTTATCTGGAGCAAATTTCAGGTATGATGTTATTCTATACCTAAATATTTCAATATGTATCTTTAAAGGTAAGGATCCTTTTTTTTTTTTACTTTATTTCATTATTTTTAGAAAGAGGGGAAGGGAGAGAGGCAGAGAGGGAGAGAGACATTAATGCATGGTTGCCCTTCACCTGCCTCCAGCCACAGACCTGACTGGAGACCTGGTTTGCAACCTGGTTATGTGCCCTGGCTGGGGAATCGAACCTTCGACCTTTGGGTTCACAGGCCGGCACCTTATCCACTGTGCTACCAGCCAGGAGGATCCTTTTTTAAAAGAAGAATCAGATGGATGTAATGCAACAACAATAAAATTAAATTTTAAAAAATTAAAAAAGAGAATCAGAGTGGCCCCTGTGGGTTTCCAACACCACACACCCTCCCCTCCTTCCCCAGCACTGCCTCCCTCCCACTTCCCCATTTCCAGCACTGCCTTCCCTCCTCCCCACCCCTCCCCTTTCCTCCACCTCACCTCCCAGCACCATCTCCTGAAAGAAAAGGAAAATTAAAAATCACAATTACAACACAATTAACACACATAAAATAAACAAGCAATAATCCCTTATTTTTGTCAAATACCAAGTCGGGCCCTGGCTGGTGTGCCAACCTATCAACCAAAGGGTCACTGGTTCGATTCCCAGTCAGGGCACATGCCTGGGTTGCAGCCCAGGTCCCCAGTAGGGGGTATATGAGAGGAAGCCACACATTGAAGTTTCTCCTCTTTCTCCCTCTCTTCTCCTTTCTCTAAAAATAAATAAAATATTTTCAAAAATACCAAGTCAGCCCTAGGTGGTATGGCTCAGTGGAGTGAGTACCTGCCTGAGAATCAAAGGGTCTCAGGTTTGACTCCCAGTCAGGGCACATGTCTGGGTTGCAGGCCGCAGGCTGGGTTCCCATTTAGGGGCACGTGAAAGGCAACCACACATTGATGTCTCTCTCCCTCTCTTTCTCTCTCCCTTCCCCTCTTTCTAAAAATAAGTAAATAAAATCTTACAAAAATACCAAGTTAGTATGTACGTTTTCAATAGTTTCATAAATATCCTAAGAAGTTTTTATAGTTTTTTTTTGTTTGTTTGAATCACTTTCCAAATAAAGTCCATGCATTGTGATTAGTGGATGCATATTATATGTCACTTAATTTTTTTATGTGTTTTATTTCTTTTTAGAGAGAGGGAAAGGTGGGGAAGAGAAACATTAACATGTAGTTACCTGTTGCATGCCTACATCTGGGGACCTGGTCTACAACCCAGGTATGTGCCCTGACTGGGAATTGAACCGGTGACCTTTTGGTTTGTAGGCCTGTGCCCAATCCACTGAGCCACCGCAGCCAGTGCTATATGTCACTTTTAAATCAAAAGTTCTCCTTCATTTCTTTTTTTCCTTAAAAATTTTGGTTGAGGAAATTGGATTATTTTTCAGTCAAGTTTCACACAGTCGGGTTTTGCTGATTACATCTCTGCTATATAGTTTACCTGTTTCCTTGACCTCTGTTGTATATTGGTAAAATTAACATCTGTGCAATGCATCTTCTTTATTTATTATCCTATTTTCAGTAGTGTGAGGAAGTTGTCCACGTGACCCAAGAAATGGAAGGTTTCTGGCTTGCAGAGTGACTCAGGAAGGAGCTAGGACCTCTTTATCAGGGCTGAAACAGATGGTTGGGGTCAAAGCTCAATAAATAGTAACAGAAGTCCAGGCAAGATAGGACGGGTGAGGGGCCATATAGTGTCAGATTTCCACTCTGCTGGTATGTGGAGCAGGACAGGCAGGGAAGGAATGACCAGGCTGAAGTCAGAACTGGAAAAGGAGAGGTAGCACTTGAGGCAGCAGCTGGGATTATTTCTCAGGGGATTACTCTCTGTGCTATACCCTGTTTTCTAAATATATCTTACTCATTTCCACCTCTGTGTTTTGCCCAGGGTATTTCCTCTGCTTGGCATGTTTCTCTCCACCTATCCAAAGCCTACTTACATTTAACCACCAGCACGAGGCCAGTGCAAATTCCCTCTTTTCTGAATTTTCCCTTTAAAAGTCATAAAATCACTCCAAAAAGATAAATAAGAGATCCCAGTAAGGGAACTGGATAGCCAGGGGACAGGGCTGGAAGGGAGAAAGCCAGCATGGAAGGTGTTGTGGGGGGTCGGGGGGACAATTAATCTGATCAAAGTATCTAACGTGAAGCTCATGGAAGAAGCTTGGAGGTTGGGATTTGCAGTTTGAGGAGAAAGAGGAAGGTCTGGAACAGCCCCGCGGGGAGGGTGCCAGGGAATGTGTGAGACAAATAAAAGGGTTGCTGAGCTGCTGTGAGGGCCATGTTGAAACTGGACAGCGTGAATTCATCCCAATTTGCTTGGTTCTCCTTCCAGCAGTGTTCAGGGACTTGGGCAGCAGGAAGGGAGAAAGAGGACTGTGGAGGCATTCGGGCTGAATATGGTGTAGCTGGGAAACAATCACTGATCTAGATGCGGTGAATGGTGTGTAGGAGTCCTACTGAAGGTTATAGATGAGATCAGAGACCTAAAATTTGTTTGGAAAAGCATTCTATCAGGGTGAAGTATACTTGATCAACTGAGGGCCTTGCTGGTTTCCAGTTAGGCTTGTCAGGGGGACTGTGCTAGGCTAAAGGGTCACGGTGTCAAGTTCTTCTGTGATCCCAGTGGGGCCCTCAGGTTTGGGATGTTCTCAAATGGCTCTAGGATAGCTCTTAGCAATGACTGAGGTTTTAAGCAGGTGGAATTCATCACTGAAACTGGAGCTTCTCTGCAAGAGGCATGGTGTAAGGTGTTGTTACAGGAGGCTAGAAGTAGAGGAAGACATGTCTCACCCACTAACCCAGCAGTCCTGGGTCTGGTCTAATAATAGTGCTAGGTGTTCCAATATCACAAGATAAATCATTAAATCTTATGACAAGCCCTGGCTGGTAGCACAGTGGGTAAGGTGCCGGCCTGCGAACCCAAAGGTCGCAGGTTCAATTCCCCAGCCAGGGCACATAACAAGGTTGCAAACCAGGTCTCCAATCAGATCTGTGGCTGGAGACAGGTGAAAGGCAACCATACATTGATGTCTTTCTCCTCTGCCTCTCTCCCTTCCCCTCTTTCTAGAAATAATGAAATTAAAAAAAAAAATCTTAAAAAAGAACTAAAAAAAAAAATCTTATGACAGTGTATTTTTTTTCATCCTCACCCAAAGACATGTTTTTTGATTTTAGAGAGAGGGGAAGGGAGGGAGAGAGGGAAATATCAACGTGAGAAACATTGATCAATTGCCTCTTGAATGCAACCAGACTGGGGCCTGAACCTGCAACCCAGGCATGTGCCCTGACTTGGAATTGAACCCTCAACCTTTCAAAGGTTTACAGGACAACAGTCAACCAACTGAACCACATTGGCTCATGACAGTGTATTTAAAAGCATTATTATCATTTTAAAACAATTTTTTAGGGAGAGGGGAAGGGAGGGAGAAAGAGGGAGAGAGACATCAACATGAGGTTGCCTCTTGTGAGTCCCCAACTGGGGACCTGGCCCAGAACCCAGGTATGTGCCCTGACTGGGAATTGAATCGGTGACCCTTTGGTTTGCAGGCTGGTGCTCAGCCCACTGAGCCACACCAGCCAGGGGCATTATCATTTTTTAATAGATGACAAAACTGAAGCTCAGGGATGTTCCATGATTTTCCCTAGGTCATATAGCTATCAAGTGTCAGAGCTGAGACTCTGATTCAGGTCTGATCGCTAAGCCTGTGCTCTTTGGTGTCATCCACACTTACCCCTAATAAATTAGTCTTATTTTGCCAGTGACATCTGTTATAAAATTACAGATGCCTTCCCAGCAAAAAGAATCGTCCGCAGACTTGCAGGCTTTTGGTGAATAAGGCGTTAACTGAGGAGGTTGGAAATACTGCTTGGATGCAGTGAAACCAGTTGGATAATTGCAGTGCAATTCCTCAAGATTGAGTGGGTGTAGCAGAAGGAGTGGAGGAGAGAGTAATGGGTTTAAGAGAGAGGTCTTCATTCAGGCTGCTGCAACAAATTATCATAGCCTGGGCGATTTATAAACACAGAAATGTGTTTCTTACGGTTCTGGTGGCTGCAAGACCAAGATCAGGGCGCCCTCTGCCAGGTGGAGAGCAGAGACAGCAAGCTCTGTGGTGACTCCTGTAAGGGCACTAACCCCATTCATGACCTCGGTAGTCCTAATTACCTCCTCAAGGCCACATCTCCTACTCCCATGATACTGGGGGATAGGATTTCAACATGTGAATTTTAGGGGGTACTCATTCAGCCTATAGCAAGGTAGTTGCACAGGTGGGAGTGAAAGCAACCTGGCCATGCTGGCCTTCTGTGTTCTGCGAATTGAAGCAGCTCGCTCCTTCCGCAGTTACCTCTGTCCCTTCTGATTCCCCTGCCTGGGGACAAGCTTTCTTTAGGCCTTTGAATGTCTGGCTCCTTCTTGTCATTCCTGTCTCAGCTCAAATATCACCACACTCATGATAGAAATACCAATTCATTACCTTGAAAATTCAACCATAATGGGAGAGAATACAGCATTTATCCTACCTTTCCTAGATGAACTAGGTAACAGAATAGTAGGATGAGGGACATGTCTTTTTGTTTTTTAAGATTTTATTTATTTTTAGAGAGAGGGGAAGGGATGGAGGCAGAGAGGGAGAGAGACAATGTATGGTTGCCTTTCACCTGCCTCCAGCTACAGACCTGGCTGGAGACCTGGCTTGCAACCTGGTTATATGCCCTGGCTGGGAATTGAACCAGCGACCTTTGGGTTTGCAGCCTGGCACCCTATCCACTGTGCCACCAGCCAGGCCCCTATTTTATTTTATTTTTTTAATTTTTATTAAAGATTTTATTCATTATTTCCAGAGAGAAGGGTAGGGAGGGAGGAAGATAGGGAGAGAAGCATCAATCTATGGGTTGCTTTTCACCTGCATCCAGCTGGGGACCTGGCTGGACACCTTGCTTGCAACCTGGTTATGTGCCCTGACTGGGGAATCAAACCAATGACCTTTGGGTTTGCAGGCCAGCTCCAATCCACTGAGCCACACCAGCCAGGGCTTTTGTTCTGATTTTATTTTATTTTTTTAAAAAGATTTTATTTATTATTTCCAGAAAGAAAGGAAGAGAGAGAGGCAGAGAGGGAGAGAGACATCAATGTATGGTTGCCTTTCACCTGCCTCCAGCCATGGATCTGGCTGGGGATCTGGCTGGAGACCTGGCTTGCAACCTGGTTATGTGCCCTGGCTGGGGAATCGAACCAGCGAACTTTGGGTTCACAGGCCGGCTCCTTTAAAGATTTTATTTCATTATTTTTAGAAAGAGGGGAAGGGAGAGAGGCAGAGAGGGAGAGAGACATCATTGTATGGTTGCTTTTCACCTGCCTCTAGCCACAGACCTGACTGGAGACCTGGTTTGCAACCTGGTTATGTGCCCTGGTTGGAGAATCGAACCTGCGACCTTTGGGTTCTCAGGCCGGTGCCTTATTGTTCTGATTTTTAAAGTGAATGCCCCCATACTTGACTGTTGAGTATGGAGATTGCAGCTGTTTTCCATACTCTTCAGCAAGTTATAAAATTCCTTTCCTAGCTCACTAGGGAAATTTCTTAAGGTATTTCCCACACAAGGTAAAAAATTCAAATAGTACAAAAGGGTGGGTGAAGAGTGACTCATTTCTATTCCCCAGTTTCCCAGTTCCCTTACTAAGATGAAATTCCTATTAACAGTGTTTATGTGAAATACCAGAAATATTAATGCAAATATTAGCATATATGTGAATATATTATTTTTTACACAAATAGTGGCACATTGTAAACACTATTCTAAATCTTAATTTTTAAAAAAGTATTTATTTATTTATTTAGAGAAGGGGGAAGGGAGGGAGAAAGAGAGAAACATCTATGTGCGAGAGGTACATCAATTAGTTGCCTCTTGCATGCTCCCAACTGGGGACCTGGCCTGCAATCCAGGCATGTGCCCTGACTGGGAATTGAACTGGTGACCCTTTAGTTCACAGGCTGCCACTGAATCCACTGAGCCACACCAGCCAGGGTTAAACCTTGATGTTTTTTGGCTGATAAATCAGCTAAAAATAATAAATAAAATCTTTTTAAAATAAAATAAAAATAATGAATAAAATCTTTTAAAAATATTAACAATTCTTTACTATCATCAAATGTATCGTCACTGTTCAAATTTTTCCTGATTGCCTCATGATTGTTTGTGTGTTTATTCTTAGTTTTTTGAATCAGGATCCAAATAAGGCCTATATACTACAATTGGTTGATATGTTTCTTAAGTTCTGATTCTTGTATTTCTTGAATGTTGATTAGATCTAGATGATTGATTAGATTTAGAATCAGGTTCTATTTTTTTCTTCTTTGAGGGGAGAAGGATATGTCATAGGTCATGTTATACACGTCAGTAAATAGAGTTTCTTGCTCCTTTTTTTTTTAGATTTTAAAAATGTGTTTTTTATTTTATTTTATTTATTTTTAGAGGGAGGGGAAGGGAGAGAGGCAGAGAGGGACAGAGACATCAAAGTATGGTTGCCTTTCACCTGCCTCCAGCTACAGACCTAGCTGGAGACCTGGTTTGCAACCTGGTTATGTACCCTGACTGGGAATCGAACCAGCAACCTTTGGGTTCAGAGGCCAGCACCTTATCCACTGTGCCACCAGTCAGGGCCAACAATACATTAAAAAAAAAGAAAGAAAAGAATTTATTCTTGAAATAATAAATGTTTAAAAAAAAAAGAATTTACATGAGGCCTTGGCCAGGTAGCTCATTTGGTTAGCATGTCATCCCAATACACCAAGACTGTGGGTTTGATTTCTAATCAGGGCACATACAAGAACCAACCAATGAATGCATAAATAAGTGGAACAACAAATCTCTTCCTCTGTCTCTGTTTCTCTGTGTCCCTCTCTGTCTCTGCCTCTTTCTCTCATTCTCTTTCTTCAAAATAAATCAATTAAAAAAATATTTTAAGCCCTGGCTGGTAGCACAGTGGATAAGGCACTGGCCTGTGAACCCAAAGTTCCCTGATTCGATTCCCAGCTAGGGCACATAACCAGGTTGCAAGCCAGGTCTCCAGCCAGATCCGTAGATGGAGGCAGGTGAAAGGCAACCATACATTCATGTTTCTCTTCCTCTCTGCCTCTCTCCCTTCCCCTCTCTCTGAAAATAATAAATAAAATCTTTAAAAAGAAAAAGAAAGCAGAACTTTCCCTTTTTCACTTAAAAATATATCTATATATCCATCTCTTTTTTTTTCTTCTCCCCCCCCCCCACAAATGGTAGCAAGCTATTCACTTTGCTTTTATCACGTAATATATCTTTGAGAATGTGTCATAGCCTTATCCTTTCTTATAGCTATATCATGATTTATTTAACCAGATCCAGGAATTTCAGTTGTTTCCAATATCCTGTTATTACAGTTTCTTTGAACATACTTATTTGTATATATGTGCCAGTGTATTTGTAGGATGCATTCCTAGAAGTATAGTTCCTGGATTAAAGTATATTGTGGCTGCCCTGGCTGGTGTGGCTTGGTGAATTGAGTGCTGGCTTGCAAACCAAAGGGTCTTCGGTTTGATTCCCAGTCAGGGCACATGTGTGGGTTGCAAGCCAGGTGCCCTGTTAGGGGCGTGCAAAAGGCAACCACATGTTGATGTTTCTCTTTCTGTTTCTCCCTCCCTTCCTCTCTCTCAAAAAATAAAGAGGTAAAAGTCTTTTTAAAAAAACTATGTACTGGCTGATGTGATTCCTTGCCCAACAACCATTTTGTGGCTTCCCCATTGTTCAGCAGCCATAAAGTTGGACGGGGTGGAATTGACCATCTTTCAGCGGTGGTGCTACCACGTGTAACCCAATGGCAAGTCCATCCCCCCCCCCCTCCGCCCCATGTCACAGTGGTTGGTTTAGGTGACCCAGGCCTGAATCAATGCATACCATTGTCCTATCCAGGGGATTGTTCAGGAGTGGGCCACTGACCCAATTCAAATGAACGAATTGTTAAGAGGTTTGTTGAAATATTGAAAAAAATTTTAAAACATTTAGTTATTTGTAGAGATAGGGGAAGGTAAAAGAGAGGAGAGAAACATCAATGTGTGCTTGCCTCTCGCATGCCTAGGACCTGGCCCCCAAGCAAGATTCATGCCTTGACTGTGAATCGAACCAGTGACCCTTTGGTTCATAGGCAAGTGTTCAATCCACTGAGCCATACCAGCCAGGGCTGGAGGAGAAGTTTTTTGTTTGTTTTTGCTCTCTGCTCTTCTGAGAGAGATAACAGAAGCCAGCTTTGTCTCTTCTTTTGGACAGTGAGGTTTCTATGTGAAGCCTTCAAATGCTGCAGTTCTTTTGCTACCAAGAAGGGAGTCAAATATACATTGAAGCTCTACTGAAAGGCTGATCTGGCAGATGGAAGGAAATTAGGCCTTTGGTGATATTGTTGATCTTCGAAATCAAACCAATTGCAAAGCTAGCTCACCTCCTACAATTTGCAGTTGTATGAACCAATAAATCCTCTTTATTGTTTAAGCCTATTGGAGTTGGGTTTTCTGTTACCGATAAAAAAGGTGTATTTACTTCTAATTTTTTGACAAGTTGCTTCCCAAAAATTATACTAATTTACAACCCAACAACAAATGATGAGTTTTTTTCTTTCCACACACTTGTGAAAACAGTACATTATCAGATCTTCTGATACTGCCATTTTAATAGGAAAAGAGTGGTATAAAAAATATATAATTTTTTAGTCTTTACCAGAGGATACATTCATTGATTTTAGAGCGGGAGGGAGGGAAGGAGAGAGGGAGAGAGAGAGAGAGAGAGAGAGAGAGAGAGAGAGAGAGAGAGAGAAAAGGATCAGTTGCTTCCCATACTCCACCCTAGATAACTGTAGTGACTGGGAATCCGGGAATTAAACCTTTGACCTTCCATGCAGGTCAAGAGATGAGGCTAAAAGTTCCCATCTTCTAATAACAAGGTTAGTTTCCCTGGCCAACCCCACCCTGCCTATTCCCAAGGCTATTCAGAAGCCCCCAGCCTCAAGTCATCTGGTTTATTTCTTGTTCTAGTGGATTATTGAAGGCTCAGACTTGTAAAACTCTATTTCTCCATTCAGTACTGTTCATATTTGCTTCATATATTTTAGGATCCTGTTGTTAGGTTAATATATGTTACATGTCCTTGCTGGATCAAATTTTTTATCAATATGTAATGTCCTTTTGTTTCTTGCAACCTTTTGGATTTATTTATTTTTAAATTTTAATGCTGTCAACTTTTTAAAAACTTTCTTTGAAAGATTTTATTATTTTCAGAGAAAGGGGAAGGGAGAGAGGCAGCGAGGGAGAGAGACATCAATGTATAGTTGCCTTTCACCTGCCTCCAGCTACTGACCTGGCTGGAGACTTGGCTTGCAACCTGGTTATGTGCCCTGGCTGGGAATCAAACCAGCTACTCTTGGGTTCCCAGTCTAGTGCCAATCCACTGAATCACACCAGCCAGGGAATTGGATTTAAAGCCTATTTTGTCAACTCAGCTCTGTTTACATTAATATTTTTATTTTTTTGAGAATTTTTATTGAGTTTATTTGAGCCAAACTGACTGCATGCCTGGAAGGCAGTTTCGAATGCCCCTTGTTTCGGTTACTATTTGCAGGGGATATGTTTTTCAACCCCTTTGCTTTCAGCCTCTTTGTGTGTTTATATTTAAAGTGAGTTTCTCCCAGGCATCCTTTAAACCTTTTATTGTGGACCTTTGAAACTATGCAAAGAGAGATAACTATAATGCAAACTAAGCAAAGAAGAGATATGCTAATGAAGCCCCAGGTACCCATTACCAAATTCAATAAAAACAACTTGTTATTTTTGTTTTATTTAGTCCCCTCCTCTATTAAGATTTTGCTTGAGTAGTTTACAGCATATCCTAGGTATCACATAAACTTTAAAATACTTTATCTTAGGCAGCCTGAGGTAGGTCCTCGCTTCAGGCCATATTAAAAAAGTACTTTATCTTAAATACAATCACAATGCTGTTATCATACACAATAAGATGTAGAATTTTTCATTATCTTCAATACCTAGTCAGTGTTTCCTTTTCTCTTAGCATCTCAAAAGTGTTTTATTTTGCAGTTGTCAACCTAGGGGTCTTTTTATCAGTTTCAGAAGATCTGCTTCTCCCACTCCTTGTTTCCCTTAATCTCTTTTTCCTATTTGACATTGTTGGGTGTTTTAACTTCTAAAGCTATTCTGGATGTTTTTCTGTTCTAAGTCCCTCTTTTCTTTTTACTTTATTTTTTCTTGGCTCCTCTACTTCCCCCTGCCTGAATCCTTGAGGCCCAAATGTTGAACTGTTTCTCCTTTTTCTCTTTCTTTCAGGTAACTAATTCACATTATTGTTTCAACTGTCACCTTTGCTGAAGACTGTAAATTCTTCATCTCTGGCCCAGGCCTCTCAGCCACACTCCAATTCTCTATTTCCAACTGCCTACTGGACATTTCTGCATGAAAGCCCCATCATAAGCTCAAAGTAAACTATCTAAAATTAAACTTACTGTCTCCTCCCACCAAAGAAGTCTCTTAATTTCATCATCTGATAATGGCAACTTCATTCTCCTCATTCTTCAGCTAAGTGTTCTAGTTCTTTTATTTTATTTATTTAAATAGTCTACTCATTATTTTTTTAGAGGAAAGGGCAGGGAGGGAGCAAGAAAGGGAGAGAAACATCAATGTATGGTTGCCTTTCACCTGTCTGCAGCTGGGGACCTGGCTGGAGACCGGGCTTGCAACCTGGTTATGTGCCCAGACTGGGGAACCAAACCAGCGACCTTTGGGTTTGCATGTTGGCACCATTCCACTGAGCCACCAGCCAGGGCTCTTTTTTTTTTTTTTTTTTTTAATTGAAGTTTGCTAAGAAAGTACATGATTTTTTAAAATATTTTATTTATTTATTTTCAGAGAGAAGAGAAGGGAGGGAAAAAGGGAGGGAGAGAAACATCCATGCATGGTTGCCTCTTGTGCACCCCCAGTTGGGGACCTGGCCTACAATCCAGGCATGTGCCCTGACTGGGAATTGAACCAACAATCTTTTGGTTCACAGGCCAGCACTCAAACCACTGAGCCACGTCAGCCAGGGCCCTAGTTCTTTCTAAACTGCAATTCTCCTTCATTCCCCCTTATTCAGCTAGTTACCAAGTTCTACTGATCCTTTGTTGTGTCTGTAGCTTCTCTACAGTTTCACTGTTACTCCTTGAAACCTAATCGCAAACTTTCATAGGTAATTTAGCTGCCATTTAGAATTAATGCTGGAAGTCTTAACCAATACAGTGAAATGAGATATCAAAATAAGAGGTATAAATACTGGCAAGGTAAAGACAAAACTGTCATTATTTCTAGTTGATATGAAAATCCAACAAATCAACTTATAAATTATGAAACAAAAAATGCAAAAAACAAAAAACCCCAGAAATGATTAGTTCTGGCTGGTGTGGCTCAGTGGATTGAGTGCCAGCCTGCAAACCAAAGGGTCATGTGTTTGATTCTCAGGGCAGAAGCCTGGGTTGCAGGTTTAGTACCCAGTTGGGGGCACGTGTGAGACGCAACCTGATCAATGTTTCTTTCTCACATCCATGTTTCTCTCCCTCCCCTTTTCTCTTCCTCCCCCTTACTCTGATAAACAAATAAAAATGTAAAAATTCGTTAACAATTATAAATAAATAAATCTCCGAAACGTTATGCTGAGCAAAAGAAGTGGAAACAAAAGAGTACCTGCTGTATGATTCTATTTATATGAAATTCTAGAAGGGCATAATTAATCTTTATTGACAGAAGGGAAAACTGATCCTCTGGGCCTCGTGGGGGTAGGGACTGACTGCAAAGAGGTAAAGGGGAACTTTTAGGGGTAATGGACATATGTCTTGATTGTGACAGTCATGATATGGGTGCATACATTTGTCAAAAGGCATCAAACTATAAACAAAGTGAGCTTTTGAAATGACACAAGTTTAGAAATTTTATTTAAAAAGAAAAACAAGTACATTTCTGCGATAAAAAGGAACGAAGTCCTGATACAGGTTACTCCAGGGAGAAAATTTGAAAGCATTATGCTAAGTGGAAAAAAAGCCAGATGCCAAAAGTACAATAGGTATGTTGTGTGTTCCCATTTCTGTGAGATGGTCAGGAATAACAACTTCGCAGAGACAATAAGTAGATTAACTGTGGTGGCCGTGGTGGCCGGGGGGCTGGGGACAGGGAGTGATTGCAGCTGGACCTGAAGGCCCCTTCTTAGGTGATGCAAATGTTCTCACATTGCATTGTAAAGATAGTAGCTGGCTAGCAGCATTATAAAGTTACTAAAAATCACTTCATTGTCACTTAAAATAAGGGAGTTTATTATGTAAATAATAGCTCAGCCAAGTGTTTTAAAATATCTTTGACTTGATGGTCTAAGAAGCCTGCTCTTGGGTATTTACCTAAAGGAGTTGAAGACTTGAGGTTCACACAAAAGCCTGCATTTGAATGTTTATATTGCTCAATTCACAATTGGCCCAACTTGGAAGCAACCTAGAAGTTCTTCAGTAATACATCCACACAATGGACTATTAGCACTGAAAAGAAATGAGCTAGGAAGCCAGGAAAAGATACAGAGAAGCCTCAAGGGACTGTTACTAAGTAAAAATATCCATTTGAAAAGGCTATATATTATATATGTATGACATTAAAAAAAAAGATTTTATTTATTATTCTTAGAGAGAGGGGAGGGGAGAGAGGCACAGAGGGAGAGAAACATCCATGTGTGGTTGCCTTTCACCTGCCTCCAGCTGGGGACCTGGCTGGAGACCTGGCTTGCAACCTGGGTATGTGCCTGGGCTGGGGAATTGAACCAGTGACCCTTGGGTTCACAGGCTGGTGCCAGAGCTATATATGACATTCTTGAAAAGGTAAAATTGGAGATGGTAGGAAGATCAGTAGTTACCAGGGATTAGGGGTAGAGGGGGATGAATAAGCAGAGCACAGAGGAATTTTTAGTGCTTTGGAACTATTCTGTATGCTATTATAATAGTGGCTACATGTCATTATATATTCGACAAAATTAATAGAAGGTAAAACACCAAGAGTAAACCCTAATGTAAACTATGAATTTTGGAATATAATGATGTGTTAATTTAGGCTCATCAGTTGTAACAAAGATGCCACTCTGGGGGGCTGTGAGGGTGTGTGTGTGTTGGGGGGGTGGGGCAGGGAGTATATGGGAATTCTCTGTGTTTTCTGCTCAATTTTGCTGCAAACCTAAAACTGCTTAAAAAAAAGAAGTTATCAAAATTAACCGTCTAAACAAAAATAACAATGTATTGTAAGGTAACAGTAAAATGCATCACAATAGCATCAAGTCCAGGAAGCAGAAATGAAAATATATTAACCTAAGATTCTTTAAACATTTTTTGATTTTTTTTTTTTTTTTTTTTTTGAGAAAGAGAGATCAACGTGTTGTTCCACTCATTTATGTATTCATTGGTTGCTTCCTGCATATGCCCTGACTGGGATCTGGTAACCCTGGTGTGGGATGACATGCTAACCAACAGAGCTACGCAGCCAGGGCTCCATAAAGTTCTTACATTCCTTCCCAGCCAGGGCACATAACCAGGTTGTTTGCAAGCTAGGTCTCCAGCCAGGCCCCCAGTTGGAGGCAGATGAACGACAACCGTACATTGATGTTTCTCTCCGTTTCCTCTTCCCTCCCTGTCTTTCTCTCTAAAAATAATGAATAAAAAAAAAAGTTCTTACATTCTTCATGACGTGGTATAACACTTGAAGGTAGACTGTAAGAAGTTATGGATGTACAAAATAAACCTGGAAGCAACCACTAAAACAACAAAACAAAGAGGTACAACTAATAAGTCAACAAAGGAGATATGATAGAATAAAAAGGATATTTTTACATTTTTATTTTATCATTGTTATATTACATTCATCCCATTCCCGCACCTCTCTCCCCTTTCCCACCCTCCCCAAAGATTATTGATTAATCCAAAAGAAGGCAGAAAAAGAGGACAAATGAGATGCGCCAATAGAAAACAAATAGCAAGGTGACAGACTCAAATCTAATCTATATCATGTTAAATGTAGGTGGCCTAACACCCCATCTGGGGATGATCAAATTGGGTAAAAAAGCAAGACCCAACCATATGCTGCCTAGAGAAATGATCTTTATATGAACACAAAGACACATAGCTATAAAGTAAAAGTAAGGGGGGGGGGGAAAGGTGTGCCCTGGCTGGTGTGGCTCAGAGGATTGGGTGCCAGCATGCAAACCAGTCTCCAGTTTGATTCCCAGTCAGGGCACATGCCTGGGTTGTGGGCCAGGTCCCCAGTTGGGGGCTCGTGAAAGGCAGCCACACATTGATGTCTCTCTCTTCTTTCTCCCTCCCTTCCCCTTTCTCTAAAAATAAATACATACAATCTTAAAAAGAAATAAAATTAAAATATACCATGATGACACTAGTCTTTTAAGCTGGAGGGGCTGTATCAATATTAGTCAAAGTGTTTCAGAGCAAAGCTACTAATAAAGAAGATAATATAGTGAAGGTCAGTTAATGAAGAGGACATATCAATTCTAAATGTGCACTTAATACAAGAGCTTCAAAATACATATAAAAACTGAGAAACTACAAGGAGAAATAAACAAATCCACAATGCTTCTCAGAAAATTCTATCCCTTTCTTGCAATAATTGACAGACCATGTAGTCATAAAAATGGCAAGATATAGAAGTGAACAACACTATCAACCAAATTGACCTGATTTACATTTATGGAATATTTCACCCAACGATAGCAAAATACACATTCTTTTCAAGTCCACATGAGGTATAAGGTATTTGACAAGACAGACCACATTCTAGCCAAAAATCAAATCTCAATTAATTGAATTCAAAAGGATTCAAGTCATACAAAATATGTATATTCTCTGAAAACCATGGAAAGAAATTATATGTCAATAACAGAAAGACAAAGATCTCTGGAAAATAATCAAATACTCAAAAACCGAATAGTCTACTTCTATTTAGATAACTCATGGGTGAAAGAAGAAATGAAAAGGGTAATAAGAAAATATTTTGAACTGAATGAAAATGAAAGCACAACATGTAATTTTATGGCATTCTGCTAGAACTGTAGTTTGAGAGTAATTTTAATTTTTTAATTTTTAAAGATTTTATTCATAATTTTCAGAGAGAGGAGAAGGGAGGGAGGAAGAAAGGGCGAGAAGCATCAATGTATGGTTGCCTTTCACCTGCATCCAGCTACAGGCCTGGCTGGAGAACTGGCTTGCAGCCTGGTTATGTGCCTTGGCTGGGGAATCGAACCAGCGACCTTTGGGTTTGCAGGCCAGTACAAGAGTGATTTTTTAAACACTAAACAGCTCTATTAGATTGGCAGAAAGATCTTGAAACAATGACTTAGGCTTTCACTTCAGTAAAATGAGGAAGAACAAATAAAACAAAGTTTAAGAAGAAAAATCATGAAGATAAAGTGAAAATCAATGAAAGACAAAAGAAGAACAATAGAGAAAAATTAACAGATTCTTTCAAAAAATTTTAAATTTCTATTTTTCAGAGAGAGGGGAAGGGAGGGAGGAAGAGAGGGAGAGAAACATCAATGTATGGTTGACTTTCACCTGCTTCCAGCTATAGACCTTGCTGGAGACCTGGCTTGCAACCTAGTTATGTTGCCCTGGCTGGGAATGGAACCAGAGACCTTTGGGTTTGCAGGCCGGCACCCATTGGTTACTTCTTGTATGTGCCCTGACCAGGGATTGAACCTGCAACCTGGGCATGTTGGGATGATGCTCTTACCAAGTGAGCCACCTGGATTCTTGTAATGTTCATTGCAGCATTATTCATAACAGTAAAAAATTAGCAACCAAACAAATGTCCATCAATAGATGAATGGCAGCTACAGAAGTCAAATTCATGGAGGCAGAAAGTAGATTAAAGATTGGGTTGCAGGGGTAATGGGAAGGAGGGAATGTGGAGTTATTGCTTAATGGGTACAGAATTTCTTTTTGGGGTGATAAAAAAGGTTTTAGAAATAGACAACGGTGATGGTTCCACAATATTGTGGACGTATTTAATGCCACTGCATTATACAGTTAAAAGAAGTTAAAATGGAAAAGTTACCACTTTAGAAAATAATCATGTAGGGACCTGGCTGGTGGCTCAGTGGATAAAGCGCTGGCTTGTGAACCCAAAGGTTGCTGGTTCAATTCCCAGCCAGGGCACATAACCAGATTGCAAACCAGGTCTCCAGCCAGGTCCATAGCTGGAGGCTGGTGAAAGGCAACCATATATTGATGTCTCTGTCCTTCTCTGCCTCTCTCCCTTCCCCTCTTTCTAAAAATAATAATAAAATCTTTTTAAGAATCATGTAACATACAAAACCCATTGAATTGTACAATTCAAATGGAGAATTGCTTGGTATGTGAATTTGGATCTCAGTAAAGCTGTTCTTTTTTTTCTTTTTTTAAAAAGATTTTATTTATTATTTTGAGAGACAGGGGAAGGGAGAGAGGCAGAGAGGGAGAGAAAAACATCAGTGTATGGTTGTCTTTCACCTACCTCCAGCTATGGACCTGGCTGGAGACTTGGTTTGCAACCTGGTTATGTGCCCTGGCTGGGGAATCGAACCAGCAACCTTTGGGTTGGCAGGCCGGCGCCTCATCCGCTGTTGCCACCAGCCAGAGCCTCAATAAAGCTGTTCTTTAAGGGCATGCTGTATGACTCCATTTATATAAAACTCTAGAAAATGCAAACTAATATATGGTCACAGAGAGCAACCCTAATTCCCTCACTTTTATCGCTTCCATCTTTCCTAATACTTTCTCAGTTTCCCAACCGCCTCTTTTTGCTCATATTGGTCCTGAGGAAAACCCGGGGTCTGGGAGGAAGAGGTGGCCTCACTTTACCAAAGGAAAAGTGAGCCTGGGGGACCCTCCAAACTGGGGCCAGGTCCTGGGGTCAGGATCTAAGCAATCCTGGATTATCCGAAGGCGTGGTTTAGGACCCTGTGACGCGCAGTAGGAGAGGCTGGTCCCAGGACTGCACTTCCCAGGAGGTCTCCGGGCCCTGAGTCCACACAGCGTCCGACGACTGGGTGGGACTCAGGTCGCAGCCCGGATGTGGCGCTGAGCCCTCCGCCCCTGCCGAGCCCAGCGAGAGACGCCGGGAGCCTTTGCCGGCGCCGGTTGGACGGCGCGGGACGACCACCACTTCGCCGGGTAATCTGCTGAGAAGCACCCCATCGGGCGCTGCCCACATCCGATCCTTGGCTGCAAGGGATCTGAGGGTGGCATGGGCTGTATGTGTAGCGGGGAAGGGTGAGCCAGGTCTGTGGATACAACGTGGGGCACCTTTGTGCCCCAGGCTCGGGAGTCCAGATGGAGGCACAGGACCCACCACCCTTGGCGATGTGAGGGACGTGCGAGCCCAGCGGGCTGGTCGTGGCTGTTGCTGGATCGCGGGGATTGCCGCCAGCGGTGGCGTTGTCAGGGGCAGGATAGCCCCCTGGCTCTGGGCTGGGAGTGTTCACACCGCTTCCTTCGGCTCCAGCCGGCTGAAATCTTCCTCGACTCTGCACCACAACCAAAGAGATCAGTTTGCAGTGTGAGAAAGGTCCCTCCCAATTTAGCGGGTAACTAAGTTGCAGAAAGTAGTAAGGAAAAATGCGGGTAATTCTGCTGAATTGTTTTGGTTTCAGAGTGATTTCAAGTGGATTACACTGCGATTTGCTGAAAGGGTGACACTTGGGGGAGGGAGAATGAGCTAGAAGCAGTACTACTTTGGGCTGCATTCTTGTCTTCTCTGTAATTGGGGCTTTTATATTGTGTCCAGCCTAGGAGAAAAATAACTGCTGTGCAGACTATACGTGTGAAGGAAGGGTGTTTTGTCCGATGAGAGAGGAAGATTTAGAAGAAACTTTTTTAAGTCCAAGGTTAACAGTGAATGACTAACGAGGGATGGAGTTCTCTGGGGGTGCTGGCAGCTCCAGGCCACTTGCAATCCTAGAGGCACCCCGAACATCTCTAAACTGCTCTGATGTCTACTTCACAGTGCAACTGTGAGCGTTAAAATGAGAGAAGAGGGGTACAACTATACACTAGAGGTCCCCAACCTTTTTGGCACTGCGGGTCGGTTTCGTGATAGGCAGGGGTAGGGGGTTGGAGGGGGAACCACGACAGGAGGCGGAGCTCAGGTGTGCTTAGCTCGCCCCACTGTGGAATGAATGGGGGCCCCGGAGGCGGAGCCCAGGTGGTTTTCGCTCCCTCGCTGTGGGGGGGGGGGGGGACGACAGGGGGCGGCTATCAGGTGAGCTTCGTCCGTCGCCAGCTGGGCATGGGGGAAGCGGGGGGACAGGAGGGACAGGAGGGCGAGCTTTGCTTGCAGCCCGGGGGCTGGGGACTCCTACTTTACACAATGTCTGTAGAAGGCTCTGGATTTTTAGTTTCCCTTTGCTTCCCCATAGCAACTAAACCCACTCTGAGCCACGCGTTACTGTGCACATTATTTGCCTTCTTGTAATCCCTGCCTTTACCACAAGAGGGAGGCTTCTACCATTCTTTTTCTTGTGCCCTTTTTTTCAGTCCCTTCTAGCAGTTCGTTGCCCAAAGTAACACTTAGGACAGTGTGGTGGGTGGTGGTGATGGGGAGGGGACAGCATTAATGCCGGATGCTGGAACTGAAGTAAAAAGCTGTTTTCATATAGGTGACAAACAGAATCCTGACCTTTCTCTTGTAACTCCTAACCTTTTCTCTCAGAGATCCCAAGCCTTTAAAAAAGTATTATTTATACAATTTTAAAATCTTGTCTTTTTAAATTATATTTGTGCTTCTGTCCTCCGATTCTTCCAAGATGTTATATTAGTTGTAACCAATAATGTACACATTGAATCTCTTTATTCATCCCTTGAAAAAAAGGGGGGAAATCCACTAAACAGTAAAGTTGGCTAGACCTTGTTTGGGGAATTTTACAAGACATATGTAGTGATTAGATTTCTTTTCTACATTGAAAATATAAACTGTGTTTTTCCTTTTGATCAGCTATTGATTTATTATCTGTTACAATCTAAAGTAGTTCTATGATCTGTGTAAGCCCTGAATGAACTTTCTTTATTAAATAAAACTAAACCTTTACACTTAAAAAAAGTATTATTTTACTTTTAGTATTTTTTAACCATTTTACGTGTACAACACAGTATTGTTAACTATATTAACATTGCCCTGGCTGGTGTGGCTCAGTGGATTGAGTGTCGGCAGTCTGCAAACCAAAGGGTTGCAGGTTCCGTTCCTAGTCAGGGCACATGCCTGGGTTGCAGACCAGGTCCCCAGCTGAGACAGGCAACTGGGAGAGAGGCAACTGCTGTTTCTCTGGAACAGCATATTTCTCTCTCTCTCTCATTCTCCCTCCCTCCCCCTCTCTCTAAAAATAAATAAAATTAAATTAAAACTATATTCACATTGCTGTGCAGCAGATATAATCTTGCAAAAGTGAAACTATCCCTGGCTGGTGTGAGTTGGATTGAGTGCCAACTTGTGAACCAAAGGATGGCAGGTTTGATTCTTCACAAAGCATATGCGGGGGTTGTGACTGGTTCCAGTTCGGGGTGTGGGAAAGGCACCCAATTACTGTTTCTCTAGCTTTACAATGTTTCTCTCCCTCTTTCTCCCTCCCTTCCCCTCTTTATAAAAATAAATTAAAATATTAAAAACAACTGAAACAAAAAATAGTGAAACTCTACCCATGAAACAACTCCCCATTTCCCCCTCTTCCAGCCCCTGGCTACCACTATTCTCTATTTCAGTGAGTTTTACTCTTCTAGATTCCTCATATAATTGGAATTATGGCAATATTCAGCTATTTTGTGACTGGCTTATTTCACTTAGCATCAAGTCCTCAAGGTTCATCCATGGTGTAACATATGAAAAGATTTCCATTTTTTTTTTTTTTTTTAAGATTTTATTTAATAATTTTTAGAAAGAGGGGAAGGGAGAGAGGCAGAGAGGGAGAGAGACATCAATGTATAGTTGCCTTTCACCTGCCTCCAGCTACAGACCTGACTGGAGACCTGGTTTGCAACCTAGTTATGTGCCCTGGCTGGGGAATCGAACCTGCGACCTTTGGGTTCATAGGCCGGCACCTTAAGCACGGTGCTACCAGCCAGGGCTTTTTTTTTTTTAAGATGTTTTCATTCATTATTTTTAGAGAGAAGGGCAGAGAGGGAGAGAGGAAGAAAGAGAAACGTCAATGTATGATTGCCTTGCACCCGCCTTAAGTTACGGACATGGATGGAGACCTGGCTTGCAACCTGGTTATGTGCCCTGACTGGGAATTGAAGCAGCGACCCTTGGGTTCGTAGGCCGGTGCCAATCCACTGAGCCACACCAGCCAGGGCTCTGTGCCCAGAGTTTTGCTCTGGTTCAGCAATCCCTTCAGATGCAATACTGGCCTGAAAGCAGTCACTCTGAGCCTAGATGATACCTTTCATTTTATTTTTTTGATACCTTTTTAAAACAATTTAATTTTAGAGAAAGGAGAGGAGAGGGAGAAAGAGAGAGAAAGATCAATGTGTGGTTGCCTCTTGTGCACCCCCAACTGGGGACCTGGCCTGCAACCCAGGCATGTGCCCTGACTGGGAATTGAACCAGCAACCTTTGGGTTTGCAGGCCGGTGCTCAATCCACTGAGGTACACCAGCCAGGGCTGAGATAATACCTTTTGACACTGGGTTATACATAGAAGAGGCTGGGGGTAAGATGAGATAAACAGTGATTACTACAGAACTCAGAGGAGAAAGAATTCAGACTGGGAAACTTAAGGAATGTGGTGGTAACTTTGCCCTGTTTCCCAAGACCTTGTGTGTTTGATCCTTATGCCTGTTCCTAGGTAGAAAAAGACAGAGCGTGATGGTCAGTGACTGCCTAGGAGGGTTGCCTGCTACTCCCAAGTTACTCTCTGGACTTAGGTGTGGGACCTGTGCTACAAAAGGCATTCTGGGTGGAATGCCTCCCTGTTCCGAATTGGCTGTGCTGGCTGTGTGGGAAGAGAGCTACCCCTAGTGGGTAGCATACTCAGAAGGCCAATTTTTCTTTACCAAGACCTAAAATGAGTTGTTGTGTTCTGTTTTCCACCATGATATGGGCCTAAAATAACAGGATAGGGGATGTGTCTATTTCCCCAAGTTCCCAAGGTGAGGAACAAATTCTCCATTTTTTTCTATAATCAATTACATACAACAATGTATCCCCTATGCTCCATGTTCTGACACTTGAAGTTACTGCTATAAGAATTGGGTCTGAAATGAGGGGAGTAGTTATGAAGTTAAAAGAAATTGGAGTGCTCTGGAGCAGGGCATTGCTAATGGGTGTTTGAACATAGGCACTCATAGTAAACATGTTTTTTTTTTTTGAGATCATCTATGCCAGGGGTCCCCAACCCCTGGGCCAGGCCACAGACCAGTGTCATCTGTCAGTGGCCTGTTAGGAAGCACAGCAGGAGGTGAGTAGGAGAGTGGCTGGCTTCAGGTCGCACTACCAGCTGATTTCGACTTGTGTTGTAACCCCCACCCACCTTCCATTTCCCACCGTGGGAAAAAGTGTCTTCCATGAAACTGATCCCTGGTTGGGGACTGAATGCCATGCCATTAACTGCCAAGTACTTTTTCCATGAAGAAACAGACAAAGAGTATAGTGCTTCTGTGACCCATAGTTTTACTCAGAGGAGACAGGAAGGGATGAGACCCCTGGTTTGTCTAGTGTTGTAATTGCACTACAGAACTATTGCCTTCCCCAGCAGAATAGTAGAAGAAGAAGAGTTTAAGAAGTCATAGTAGCTTCCTATGGGGCAGACACTAATAGTGACTGCAGCTGCAGTCTTTCATTCAAGCCTCAGGTTAGAAATATGCCCAAGTTGCCAAAGCTTGGAAAAAGAGAGGGCTAGTTTTTGACTTCAGGGGACCTGGCATCAGAGCTTGGATTCTTTTTGTTTAAAGATCATATTTCTTCATTTTCAGAGAGAGGGTAAGGGAGGGAGAAAGGGAGAGAAGCATCCACCAGTTGCTTTTTGCACGCCCCCAACTGGTGACCTGGCTGGCAACTCAGGCATGTGCTCTGATTGGGAATTGAACAGGCGACATTTTAATTCACAGGCTGGCACTGAGTCCAGTGAGCCATGCTAGCCAGGGCAGAGCTTGGACATTTTTTTTTTTTTTGGTAAAAACCATTTCTTTTTCTTTTTAAAGATTTTATTTATTTTTAGGGAGGGAGAAAGAGAGGGAGAGAAACATCCTTGTGTGATCACCTCTCATGCTCCCCCAACTGGGGACCTGGCCCACAACCCAGCCATGCGCCCCGACTGGGAATTGAACTGGGTACTCTCTGCTTCACCGGTGGGTGCTCAGTCCACTGAGCTACACCAGCTAGGGGGCATGGACTCTTAATCACTTCTCTACATGGCTGATTCTGACTGGCCTACCTTTCACTTAAGTAGTGTCACTTTTTTTCAGGAACAGAGGGTTTCTTGCTGGGTCTATAGACACAGACCCAAAGTGAGAGCCTTGCTTCTTTTTTTTCTTTTTCAAGATTTTATTTATTGTTTCCAGATAGAGAGGAAGGGGGAGAGGCAGAGAGGGAGAGAAACATCAATGTATGGTTGCCCTTCACCTACCTTCAGCCATGGACTTGGCTGGAGACCTGGCTTGCAACCTTTTTTTTTTTTTTTTTAATATTTATTTTATTTTTAGAGAGAGGGTAAGGGAGGGAGAAGAGGGGGAGAGAAACATCAATGTGTGGTTGCCTCTTGCATGCTTCCAATTGGGGACCTGGCTGGAGACATGGCTTGCAACCTGGGTATGTGCCCTGGCTGGGAATCAAACCAGCGACTTTTGGGTTTGTAGGCTGGTGCTCAGTCCACTGAGCCACACCAGCCAGGACCCTTGTTTCTTTGGTTTCAACTGTGGGGACCTTCTTTCTATACTTTTTTAAAAAAGGAGTTAACATTTATTGAGCACCTAGTATATCTTAGTACCTTTGATTCCATCTTTATTGACCTGATAACAACAATGTGGCATAAATACATACATATATATATATATATATATATATATGGTTTTTAATTTGGATCTTCTTTCCAGAAAAAAATCACTACGTGCATACATACACGGTTGCACACAACCTCAGAGGTGGCTTTTAGGACCCACTGAAGCCTGTCCTCATGGTAAGAACTCTTGTTCTGCACCACCTTTCCCGTCTGTTTTTCTTCTATGGTGTGAAGGGGATGGGCAGTGTGGGGTGGGGCTTCACCTCCTCTCTTTCTCCTTAGTGAGAAATGTGTATGAAGCTTAGGCTCCTCTTCATTTCTCTCTTATACATAGGACTCCAAGGAAAACATGCCGACCATCAAATGTGTGGTTGTAGGAGATGGGTCTGTGGGCAAGACCTGCCTCCTCATCAGTTACACAACCAACACCTTTCCCGAAGAATATATCCCCACTGTCTTTGACAACTATAGCGCCCAGACATCTGTGGATGGCCAGATCGTCAGCCTGAACCTGTGGGACACGGCTGGGCAAGAAGAATACGACCGACTGAGAACACTCTCCTACCCCCTGACCAATATCTTCGTCATTTGTTTTTCCATTGGCAGCCCATCCTCTTATGACAATGTGAGGCATAAGTGGTACCCAGAGGTGTCCCATCATTGCCCCAATGTACCTGTTCTGTTGGTAGGCACCAAGAGGGACTTGCGGAGTGACCGTGAGACAGTGAAGAAGCTGAAGGAACAGCGCCTAGGGCCCACCACTCCTCAGCAAGGCACTTCCCTGGCGAAGCAGGTGGGCGCTGTGAAGTATCTGGAATGTTCTGCCCTGATGCAGGATGGGGTACGCGAGGTATTTTCGGAAGCTGTCCGGGCTGTGCTTTACCCTGCTGCGAAGAAGAACACCAAGAAGTGTGTTCTTTTATAGCTTCTAGGGTGGTACTTGGGGACTGTATCCATGGAGAATAAGGAGGGGGGATCCTTTGTCAACATTTACCAAGGCCAACAGAGCCATTTGTCTCTTCTGGAAACCCTAGGCGCCAGATTACTGGGTTTTTGGAGGAACAAAGACAGGCTAGTCTGTGTATCGCTGCCTCACACCTTGGTCTGGACCTTTTAGAGGAATGTGTGAGTATGTGTCTCATCAAAGTGGTACGAGGAGACACCATCAAGTGCCATTCTTTCCTGTCCTGGCGAGGCCACAACTAAACAGAGCAGCCTCGTACTGTTCTTCGTAGACTTTTGCCTGTCCACTTTTCTGTAGAATTTCAGCTTCCATGGCTGTATTTACATTGAGCAGGTGCCTCAGAGAAGGACAAGGCTCTCCTGTCTTCAAATCATTGCCTTAAGCTTTCTGATACACTCATTTTTGAAGTATATTTTATTGATTAAGCTGTACAGTTGTCTCCATTTTTCTCCTTTGCTCCCCTCCACCCTGTATCCCTCTTCCCCCCAGCATCCCCCCCCCCCTTAGCTCATGTCCATGGGTCATGCATGTTAGTTCTTTGGCTTCTTCATTTACGTTACTATTCTTAATGTCCCCCTATTTTGTACCTACCAGTTGTGCCTCTTAATCCCTGCGCCATTTCCCCCATTCTCCTCTTCTCCCTCCCAGCTGATAATCCTTCGTGTGATCCCTTACCTATGATTCTGTCCTGTCCTGGTTGTTTGCTTAGTTGGTTGTGGTTTTGATTTTTTAGATTCTGTTGATGATAGTTCTGAGTTTGTTGTCATTTTACTGTTCATTGTTTTCATCGTTTTCTTAAATGTGTTCCTTTAACATTTCATATAATAAGGGCTTGGTGATGATAGACTCCTTTACCTTTACTTTGTCTGGGAAGCACTTTGTCTGCCCTTCCATTCTACATGATAGCTCTGCTGTATAGCGTCATCTTGGTTGTAAGTCCTTGCTTTTCATCACTCTGAATATTTCTTGCAAGTGCCTTCTTGCCTGCAAAGTTTCTTTTGAGAAATCAGCTGACAGTCTCATGGGAAATCCTTTATAGGTAACTCTCTTGCTGCTTTTAAGATTCTCTGTTTATCTTTAACCTTTGGTATTTTAATTATGATGTGTGTTGGTGTGGTTCCCTGGGTCTGGCTGGTTTGGGACCCTGTGCTTCCTAGACTTGTATTTCTATTTCTTTTGCCAAATTAGGGATGTTTTCCTTCATTATTTTTTCAAATAAGTTTTCAATTTCTTGCTCTTCCTCTTCTCCTTCTGACACTCCTAGATTTGGATGTTGGTACATTTGAAGTTGTCCCAGAGGTTCCTAAGTCTCTCTCTCTTTTTTTTTTTAAAGACTTTATTATTTTGGGGGAGAGAGGGAGAGAGACATCAATGTATGGTTGGTTGCCTTTCACCTGCCTCCAACTAGGGACCTGCCTGGAGACCTGGCTTGCAACTTGGTTATGTGCCCTGGCTGGCAGCTGAACCAGCCAGGGCACAGTGCCTTATCCACTGTGCCATCAGCCAGGGCTTCTCGTTTTTGTTTCATTTTTTTTGTTTTCCTTCAATTTTTGTTTCTTCATTCTGTACCGGGTGGCTGTTTATACCTTCCTTATGTTCCATATAATTGATTTGAACCCTAGTTTCCTTTCCTTCACCATTGGTGTCTTCATTGCACTAAGTATAGTCTTCACTTCTTCCCTTATGCGTTTGCAGTAGTCAAGTAATTTCTGTGAGCATCTTTATCACCAGTGTTTTGAACTCTGCCTCTGTTAGGTTGGCTCTTTCCTGTCATTTAGTTCTCCCACTGGAACCTTGATCTGCTCCCTCTTGTGGGCCATACTTCTCTGTCTGCTCAACTTGACAGGCTCCTGTGTTTGCCTCTGTGTCTTAGGTAGAGCTGTCAACCCTGTTACATTGTAAGGGGCAGAGCCTTAGGTGTTCATCAGCAGGGGGTGACCCGGTTCATCAGGTTGTGGTGCTGTATGTGGGAGAGGGGTCATCAGAGAGGGAACAATGCCACTTGCTTGGCACTCACCCCTTTCCCAGTCACTTCACCAGCTTCCTGTTTGCGACTGGCGCCCCTCTAGCTGCCGTCCTGGTGTTGGGTCCCAGAGTGGGTGGGTTTGCAGATGTTCTAGGACTAGTGCGGGGGAACTCTAAATGGACTCTGCTGAGAGATGGGCAGTTTCTTCCATTGCTCCAGCCCCTCCTGGTTTTCACAGTCAGAAGCTACAAGGCTTTATTTTCCAGGTGCTAGAACTGTGAGCTGCTCAGTCCAGCCTGGGACCGGGATTGCTCCCCAAGTGTCCCTTGAGGCCTCTACAGTGGTGAGCTGCCTCACATTCACCATACTGCATCCTCTCCACCCTCTTCACCCCGGCTTCCTGTCTCTGCCCTTCTTACCTGGCTGGATGAGTATTGCTTCTTTAAATCTTTGGTTGGACTTCCATATAGTTCGATTTTCTGACAGTCCTATTTTTAATTTTAATTTTTTATTAAGATTTTATTGTTTTCAGAGAGAGAGCAAGGGGAGGGGTAGGCAGAAAGGGAGAGAAACATTAATGTATGGTTGCCTTTCACCTGTCTGCAGCTACATACCTGGCTGGAGGTCTGGCTTGCAACCTGGTTATGTGCCCTGACTGGGAATTGAACCAGCAACCTTTGGGTTCGCAGGCCTCTACCTTTCCATTGAGCTACCAGCCAGGTATTTTTGGTTTTTTTTGTTTGTTTGTTTGTTTTTTTTTTGTTTTTTGTTTTTTGAGGTAGTTGTAATCCTTATGGTTTTGTATGTCTGCCTATGCCTCCATCTTGGCCAGACTCTGATATACTCATTTGAAATTTTTTTCACTTTAATTTTATTGTTTTTGTACTACATTTATTCTATTCCCACCCCACCCACTGCTCTCCCCTGCCTGATATGCTCATTTTTTTTTCTTTTTGATATGCTCATTTTTTAAAAGATTTTATTATTTTTAGAGAGAGGGGTAGGGAGAGAGGCAGAGAGGGAGAGAGACATCAATGTACAGTTGCCTTTTGCCTACCTCCAGCCATAGATCCAGCTGGAGACCTGGCTTGCAACCTGATTATGTGCCCTGGCTGGGGAATCGAACCAGCAATGTTTGGGTTCGCAGGCTGGTGCCTTATCCACTGTGCCACCAGCCAGGGCTTTGATATGCTCATTTTTAAAAGATGAGTTTATGCATGATTCCCAATATTGACACACCCTTCCCATTGTTGAGAAGAGACATTTATGCAAAACTGGTTAGTCTTTTCCAATGTCCTGAGATGGGAACAGATGTTTCTTAAAAGGGTTCTGTGGTCAAATAAGCCAGGGACCCACTATTTAAATAAAAGCTGAAGAGGTTTCTCTTCTACGGGAATTTAGAATTTTTAATACACGTGCAACATTTCCCAACTTTTTTTTTTTTTTTTTTTTTGGTTCTATGCAACACTGGTGAACATCTCTGGAAATACACTTTCAGAGATGCTGGGTTAATAGGAACTAGGACTTCCCAAGGAGGAGGCTATGAGAAAAAAGCATAACGGGGCCCTCTTCACACCTTTGAAAGTAATGTCAGTCATGGACTTGCTACTGTTCCTCTTCCGTCCTCAGGAGCCAGGTTGGCACTTGATCACAATAGAGCATTGGGTGTGGGATCTGATGGTCAGATCTGCTATGAGGTTCTGATAACACCATGAATCCCATGAGGTGGAATTAACAACCCCCCTGAAAAGCTGTGTCTCTGAGGCATCTCTGTGGCCTTTCTTCCCCCTCTTTGTCACCTTCAGTTTTAGGGAAATACCACTGAAGGGTTAACCCCCTAAATAAAACCAACTGACCAACCAAAATGTCTTGTCATTGTGAGGGAGTTCTGTGAGACCCTTGGACACTTCTCTTTGCTCTCATTCCTCCTGAGTTACTATAAAGGCTACCTTGCTCTCTTCCTGTTCCTCCCTCCTGTACATCTTGTGTGTGCGTGTATTCTGACCTATGTGCCTTTTGAAGTCTTGTAGTTGCTTTGAGAGTTGAGGTATGTTGGATCTCCAGACCTGGAGGGCTTGAGTTACTCAGCCTGCCCCAGGGCAGTATGGGTCCAATTTCTCATCCCAGTAGGTTTGCTTCTTCATAGTTGTAGCATTTCTAACCTTTATTTGATATGGAAGAAAAACTTCTCCACCTGGCAGGTCGCGGTTGACAGCTCCACGTTGTTGTCCACAGTCTCTCATTCTGCCAAAATAGCATTGGATTTTTTGAGTGTTTGGCAGGTAAAATGATCACATGCCTCCCTGCCTCCTCCTGTGGTGGGTGAAGGGTCTGTGCTTTGTGCTCTGTGACAGTCTTGCTGTGACCCTTTGACAGGATGTGATGAGAAGCCTCAGGCTAACTGAGCCTCCAGAGTAGGGCTGCCAGAAAAAACAGTATTTTACGTGACAGAAGGCGACTAGACTGTGTAGAGCACACAATGATGAATGAAGATGTTCTAATTCCCAGTCAGGGCACATGCCAGGTCCCCAGTTGGGGGCGCGCGAGAGACAACCACAAGTTGTTTCTCTTCATTAGAGAAATTAATTTTTTACAAATAATTTTGCCGTTTAAGTAATGTACCATGCAATAATTAGGATATACACTAAAACATTATTTGCCATTCATTCAAAATTCAAATTTAATGCAAGCATCCCCTATTTTTATTTGCTAAATCCGGCGACCCTACTCATGGAGAACCAGGAACCTGGAGGGCAAGGAGAAATAAAGTATTGATAGAAGATAAAAGGGTACGTCAACTCTCTTCTTCCAGCTTTTCTTCCGGTTTCCCATTTCCCCCATCAGGGACTAGTGTTCAGTTTTGTTTTCCCTTCATCACGGTACCGTCTACTTCATATACTACTCCGTTGCTGTGTATTTCTACACCGGTTGATTGTCTAAAGCTGTGGAGGACTGAGGGTGAGCAGTATTGCCTGATATGCCTTCTATCTCAATTTCAAGGTACTATATCTATTTCCCACTGTGTGCCCAGGGCTGCCTGAAGGGAAGGGGGGTTGGCAAGGACCCTTTAGGAGCAGTGTCTCAACTGGAAGAGAATGACAGTGGCCTTACTCAACGAAGGCTCAGGAGCCCTTCACAAAGTGAGGTTGCTGTTTATTGTAGAAGTATGGTGACTGTAGGAGTCAGCTGGCCTGTGTATATGTGTCCTTTGCCCTTGCATGGGGTCCTTGAGTTTCCCCAGGGACAGCCAAGTGAAAATACTTTTTGCTCGTCTATTCCAGTCTCAGGGTGTTCTGATTACTGCTGCTGGGGTGTTCACAAGGACTTCATTGTTGAAAGGGGCTAGAAACATGACTGTCACATGTTTCTGGGAACTTTCTGCGTAGCTACTGAAGTCTTTTAAAATGGCTTTTAGCCCTGGCTGGGTTGAGTACTGGCTTGTGAATTGAAGGGTTATCAGTTCAATTCCCAGTCAGGGCAGGCTGGGTTTCTGGCTAGGTCCCCAGCAGGGGGCGTCTGAGAGGCAACCTATCTTGTTTTTCACATACTGATATTTCTCTCCTTCCCTTCCCCTCTCTAGAAACGAATTAAAATCTTAAAGATAAATAAGTAAATAAATAACTAAAATAATCCCTGGCTGGTGACACAGTGGATAAGGTGCTGGCCTGTGAGCCCAAAGGTCACTGGTTCAATTCCCAGCCAGGGCGCATAACCAGGTTGCAAGTCAGGTCTCCAGCCAGGTTTGTTGCTGGAGGCAGGTGAAAGGCAACCATACATTGATATCTCTCTCCCTCTCTGCCTCTATCCCTTCCCCACTCTCTAAAAATAATAAATAAAAGATATTTTAAAATAAATAAAACCTTAAAAAAAACGAAAAACAAAAAACAAACAAACAAAAAAACACTGGCTTTTAATATAGTCCTGGCTGGTGTGGTTCAGCAGATTGAGCGCCAGCCTGTGAACTGAGGGGTCACCTGTTGATTCCCAGTCAGGGCACATGCCTGGGTTGAGGGCCAGGTCCTCAGTTTGGGGGCATGGGAGAGGAAATTGATCCTCTTGCATATCGATGTTTCTCTACCTCTCTTTTTCTCCCTCCCCCTCTAAAAGTAAAGTTAAAAAATGTAATAGTGCCTCCTGCTCTTCTTGCCTGGGACTAGGAAATTCCCAAATGTAAAAAAACTAGGTTTGGTTTGAGCTTATTTGTGTCTAATAAATGGAGGTGTGATCTACAAGGCCAAGAAACTGGTTTTATTATTTGATAATAATATTTTATGATTTGATAATTCTAAGCATACACTGACATCCTGATTTTTATATGTAAAAGAAATTTGTATGAAGACTAACATGCTAGTATCACTTTTAAATTATTCATAATGGATGGCAATAAACTTTTCTGATGTTACTGGGTCTGTTTTTTTCTAAAAATCAAAGCAATTCTTCACTCGCTCTCCCCCCACCCCATTTTGAGTGGTTTCAAAATTCTTTTCAACTTGCAACGGATAGCATAACTATATTATATTGGACATTGTAGTTGTGTGTAACTGGCCAATTAGTGTATGGAATTGTCTACCCTGCGCCGCCTATTTCTCTCCAGGATTTAGCTTAATTTTCTGGTTTTCCCTAATGACAGATCAGTTAGTTGCCTGTAGCAGATTTTCCTCACTCATTGCACCACATCAGTAAACAATTTTCAAGCTCCTATTGTGTTACAGGAATTACTGTACTACGAGCCTCTCCCAGCTATCTCAGGAAAAGATTCTCTTTTTATTATAAAAATGAAGTCGCCCTGGCTGGTGTGGCTCAGTGGACTCAGTGCTGGCCTGCGAACCAGGGGTCTCCAGTTTGATTCCTAGTCAGGGCACATACCTCAGTTGGGTTTGCGCAGGAGGCAACCACATACATTGGTGTTTCTTTTCCTCTCTCTCCTTTCCCCCTCTCTAAAATAAAAAAAAAAAATTAAAAAATAACTAGTTCTAGCCTTCGTTGCTGTGGCTTAGTAGATTGAGTACTGGCCCTGTGAACCAAAGGGTCCCTGGTACAATTTCCCAGTCAGGGCACATGTTGGGGGTATGTGAGAGGCAACCACACATTGATGCTTCTCTCCCTCTCTAAAAATAAAATCTTAAAAAAAAATTAATCCTGGCTGGTAATTATATATAGTGTTGTTGCACTATTAAATGCACTAGTAAGGAAGAGCAAAACAATGTTTTGTTTTGTAAATAGCTTTATTGAGGTATAATTTACATACCAGAAAATTCACCCTTACCCTGGTTGGTGGCTCAGTGGATTGAATGCTGGCTGTAAACCAAAAGGTCCAAGAGGTTGCTGGCTTGATTTCCAGTCCAGGTCTCCACTTGGGGGCGTGCGAGAGGCAACCAGTCCATGTATTTCTGGAACATCAATGTGTGTCTCCTTCTTTCCTTCCCCCTCCCAAATAAGAATCTCAGAAAATTCATCCAGCTCAAGATGACATTTTAACTTTTAGTAAATGTACTGAGTCATGCAGCCATCACTAACATCTAATCTTAGAACATTTCCATCACCCCAGAGAGATCCCTTCTGCAGGCAGTTAATCCCTGCTGCCACTCGGCCATTCATGTATTTTGCTTTTTCTGAAAATGTCATATAAATAGAACTAAGCAATATGTGGCCACTCTGAATTTGCTTCCTTCATTTAGCATAATTTCAAGGTTCGTCCATTTTGTAGCACACATGGGCACTTCGTTTCTTTTTATTGTGGAATAATGTTCCATTATATAGATGTGCCATATTACATCTACTCCTAGTTGAGGGACATAGGATTGTTTTCACTTTTTGGCTAGGCTGCTGTGAACCTCTGTGTATAAGGTTTTGTGTGGACATGTTTTTAATGCCACCTATAAATGGAATTGCTAGGTCATGGTAAATGTACATAAAACGACGTTTTGAGTCAGGAATGGCATTTTTTTTAAAGATTTTTTTTTTACTGTATTTAGAGAGAGGGGAAGGGAGAAAGGCAGAGAGGGAGAGACATCAGTATAAGGTTGCCTTTCACCTGCCTCCAGCTGGAGACCTGGCTGGAGACCTGGCTTGCAACCTGGTTATGTGCCCTGGCTGGGGAATTGAACCAACAACCTTTGGGTTTGTAGGCTGGCGCCTTATCCTCAGTGCCACCAGCCAGGGCCTCAAGAATGGCATCTTTTATATTCCACATTCTACAAGCCTCCATCTACTTCTCATACTGCTTTTCCTCAAGCACAAGCATCCAAGAGGCAGTATATGGTATGTTAAACATATTCCATGTTGCTTTTTTGTCTTAAGCATTAGTATAGCAATAGTTTATTATCTTTTCATTATTGAAGTGAGTAATTTCAGCTACTATGCAGGTTTTGGCAGACCTGTATCTGGCCTAGAGATGTAACTACTGTTAAAACAATCCATGGGATGTCCATGCAATGAAGTATATATATTTAAAAAAATGAAGAGAGGCCCTGGCTGGTGGCACAGTAATGTTGGCCTGCGAGCCCAAAGGTTGCTGGTTCGATTCCCAGCCAGGTCTCCAGCCAGGTGTGTAGTTGGAGAGGCATGTGAAAGGCAACCATACATTGATGTCTCTCTCCCTCTGCCTCTCTATCTTACCCTCTCTAAAAGTAATAAAATCTAAAAAAATTTAAAAATTTAAAATACATTTAAAAATATTTGAAAAAATGAAGAGCAGCATTATCAAGTGGTACAGGGTGATTTTTTAGGCTACGCTATTAAGTTAAAAAAAAGCAAGGTGAAAAGAGTATATATAGTATGCTATATTTTGTGTAATGAAAACAGAAATGAAAGTATATATACTTTCCCTGACTAGTGTAGCTCAGTGTATTGGCATCATTCAGCAAACTGAAAGGTCGCTGTTTCCTGATTCCCAGTCAGGGCACCTGCCTTGGTTTCAAGCCAGATCTGTGATGGGGGGATATGGGATGCTCAAGGGGGAAGCCTATCAGTGCTTCTCTTGTGCATCAATGTTTCTCTCCCTCACTTTCTCCCTCCCTTCTCGTCTGTCTCTATATAGTCCTGGTTGGTGTGGCTCAATCATACATATATAATCCTGGTTGGTGTGTCTCAGTGGATTGAGCACCAGCCTGCGAACCAAAGGGTTGCTGGGTCGATTCCCAGTCAGGGCACATGCCTGGGTTGTAGACCAGGTCCCCAGTTGGGGGCATGCTAGAGGCAGCCACATAGTGATGTTTCTCCTCCTCCTCCCTCCTTTCCCCTCTTGATAAATAAAATCTTAAAAAAAAATTATATATATATATACACACACACATAAATACACACACTTCTTTTCGCAAAACAAAACACAGGAAGCACAAATATTGAATCATGTTGTACACTTGAAACTAACATGTGAATTAAACCTCAATAAAAAAAATAATAAATGCGATTCCCCAGCCAGGGCACATAACCAGGTTGCAAGCCAGGTCTCCAGTCAGATCTGTGGCTGAAGGCAGGTGAAAAGCAACCATACATTGATGTCTCTCTCCCTCTCTGCCTCTCTCCCTTCCCCTCTTTCTAAAAATAATGAAATAAAATCTTTAAAAAATAATAATAATAAATGCAGGAATGATAAACCAGAAATTAATGTAAATGGTTACTTAGAGAGAACCTGAGGGGAGTTCTCGGAAGGGTTTCAGCAGAATATTCAGTTCTCCAGGTGTGCCCTTTCGGGGTTATGGTCTCCACTGATTGGTCAGTGACAGGGCTGGTGGTCATTAATTATTGCAGCTGATCTTGGCATCACCTGGTTGTACTGCTTTTCTGGGCCTGGAGCAGAAACAACTGAGGCCTAAATGTCATTTATGAAAAGGTCATCTTCTGTATCTGGCTGTAAATTGCTCAGCCAGATTGTTCAGCTACGTGTCTCAGTTTACCCATTCCACCTGCCAAGTAATTATCTTAGCTTCTTACTACCCTGCCTCAATATCAGGTCCTGGACAGAATGTACAAAGTGAGCCTGGAAGTGAGCCAGAAAACAAGGGTTCAAAGATCTGGGGGTCATGTTGAAAGGACAGAGCAGCAAAGTGGTTCCCATTGGACAAACCTGGGACAGTTTGAACACTGAAGAGTAATGGTGCTAGATTGTAAAACATTTAAAAACGCAATAAAAGAGGTAAGAAGGGTTTCTTTTTTCTTTTTTTAAAAGATAGTATTTTTAGCAGTTGATCACCTTAACCACTTGGCCACCTCACCTCACTTATTATTTTTAGAGGGAGGGGAGAGGAGGGAGGCAGAGAGGGTGAGAAACATCAGTGTATGTTTGCCTTTCACCTGCCTCCAACTACGGACCTGGCTGGAGACCTGGCTTGCAACCTGGTTATGTGCCCTGAATGGGAATTGAACCAGTGACCCCTGGGTTTGCAGGCTGGTGCCTATCCACTGAGCCATCACCAAGGTGGTTTTCCTTTTTTTTAATATTTTTATAAACTTTATTTTCCATTTTCTAACAATCTTATTTCCTTCCATTCTGTTAAAGAATTTGTGGAAGACCAGCTTACTCACCACTCAGTGGTGGTTCCTACCCAGTCAGTGGCTTATGCAGTGGAGGCTGCAGACCCGTTTTCACAGGCAGGTGAGCGCTCCAGGCTTCAGTAGGAAACTGCAGAACAGGCCTGCATCCTTGGACCAGTCAGCATCCTTATTTTAAGGGATGGCGATGTCCACATAATACAGAGGAGTCTCTTACACAGAGCAATGGCAGGCAGGTAACATAAGGCGACTCAGTGAGTGGCTGGTGGTCAGCCCGGGGATCTTTAGCCACCAGAAATCTTGGCTCCCGGAAGGCTGCCTGGATGTGGTTGTGAAGGTCTCGGGAGGGAAGCGGCTGCAATAGAAGTGACTCCAGTGGCAACAGCAAAGTTCAGCACAGCTCACTGGCCAGTATTCCTGGGTGATACAACACTGCCATCAGCGTAGTTTTCAGTGGCAGCAATGGCATGAGCTGCCAGCAGAAGTTTCCCCCAGGTTCTGTTCAGATTTATGATGTAGATGCCATTACTTTTCCTTTTGCAGATGTGCTGTTCCACTTGGAAGTCAAGGTTGGTGCCACCTAAGTGGGCAAGGAATTTGAGGACATCTTCCTTCATTTGCAGGACATCGAGGCTTTCGGACATTGTGAAAGTTTCCCTTTAAGCTACATAGGAACAGAAAACAAGAACCTATGGGCCCTTCTCTAGGCAGCATGGAAAGGAAGGGGTTACTTTATTGATCAAGTCCAGTTAATAAATGTAGGAGGAATTTAAGAATTAGAATAATCAGCCCTGGCTGGTGTGGCTCAGTGTACTGAACACTGGCCTGCAAACCAAAAGGTTGCTGGTTCGATTCCCCGTCAGGCACATGCACCTGTAGCATGGGTTGCAGGTCAGGTTAGTGCAAGAGGCAACCAACAGATATCTCTCACACCATGATGTTTCTCTCCCTCCTTTCCATCTCTCTAAAAATCAAATCTTAAAAAAAAAGAATTAGAAAAATCACCCTTTTGCACTCTCCCAGTTGGGTGCAAGGACTATGTGGTAAACAGAATATTCACACAATCCCAAAGTATCACTTCATAGATTATTTACTGATTACAAAAGGACACATGCATTTGCAATGGGGCAATGTGGCGATCATTTAAAAAGAAGACTTTTACTTACTTTTAGAGATGGGAAGGGACGAAGAAAGGGAGAGAAACATCCATGTGTGGTTGCCTCTGGTGAGGCCCCAACCAGGGACCTGGCCTGCAACCCAAGCATGTGCCCTGACTGGGAACTGAACCAGTGACATTCTGGTTCCAAGGCTGGTACTCAATGCACTGAGCCACATCAGCCAGGGCTTTTTTTTCCCTTTATTTTAAACTAGATTTAAAAATTTTACTTATCTTGTTATTACTTAGAAATATACTTTAACTTTTTTATTTTAGAGGGGAAGGGAGGGAGAAAGAGAGGAAACAACCTGGCCCACAACCCAGGCATGCTCCCTGACTGGGAATTGAACCCTTGACTTTTTGGTCTCCAGGCCGGCAGTTAATCCACCGAGCCACACCAGCCAGGGCGAAAATTAAAGAAACTATTCTTTTAGAGAGAAGGAAAGAGAAGAGGAGGGAGAGAGGCGGCAGGGGTGGGAGTGGGTGGCTTGCCTGCAACCCGAGTACGTACCTTGATCGCTAACGGAACCAGCGACATTCTGGTTTGCAGGCCGGCGCTCAGTCCACGGAGCCATACCAGTCAGACGGTCTTTTATTTTTAGTGTGGTCATATTTAGCGTCTTCAATATTGGGACAACCTAGTGCCTCTAAGCAGCTGGCGAACTAGTTACCCTGAATCAATTTGAAGAAACAATCGGACGAATTCAGAATATGGAACATTTTCAAGACAACTTGGCCGGATTTCCCAAAAATGTAGTGGCACGCATCACAAAGAAAAACGCCGGATAAGAGCCTAAAGGGAGATCACCATATGCAATGCATAAACCTCGATCGAACGGATCGTTGATTGAAGTGCAAAATGCTACAATTATACGACAATTGGGGAATTCATACGTAAATTGTAAAATACTGGTTGTTTTCCTCCACTTACTCCGCCATTTTGGTTCCTTCCCTTCCTGGATTAAGGCTGTGATAATTAAGTGCTTTTGTAGAAAAATGTTAATTTGTTCAGATTAAAGTGGCCGAACGCTAACAACTGTGAATCTAGGATCGGCTGCTCACTTTACTCATGTTTTACATGAACATTTTCCTAAACAAAACGGAGGATAAAATCCATTTGCGGGGAAATGTCAATTAAAAATAATCCATTTATGAATGTAATTCTGACAGTGCAATTTACTGCCGGTTCCTTTTCGCTCTCGAGCGGAGAGGAGGCAGCACACACGTACGCACGGACACACGGTTCTAGCTCTTAACGTTCCGTCCGTTTACTGTGGCGTGGAGAACTACGGTTGGCCCCGACGTCGGCCACGTGACCCAGGCCGCTCCTTCCGATTGGCGGAAGTGCACCACGCGCGCTTCTGCGTAGGTACCTGTAAAGGGGCAGGAGCCAACGTGCTCCTTGACCAATCGGTTTCCACGCATCCAGCCTCCTGGTCGCGCGTGGTCGAATCAAAAGCCGTTAGTAAAGTAGTAACACCAATTCTGCTTTGTCGTAGGAAGACCGGCTCTTCCGGCCTTTTCCCCGCCCTCCCCCCCGGCCGCCCGCCCGCCTCGTTCCATTTCCTGCAGAGACTGGTGAGGTCGGATGGAGTCACTAACGTCACTTCTGGGCGACTCACGTCCGCATATCCGGCGTATGGGTCCGGGCAAGAATTTCCTGGTTCCCGCAGCGTTTGCGGATACCGCGTCCGACATTATGTCCGATACGGACAGTGATGAAGACTCGTCTGGCGGCGGCCCGTTTTCTTTGACGGGCTTCCTCTTCGGCAACATTAATGGAGCCGGGCAGCTGGAAGGGGAAAGCGTCCTGGACGATGTGAGGGGGTGGGCTTGGGGATAGCGCCGGGAGCGGTGCGACCCCGGGAGAGGAAGTGGAGGAGAGTGGAGAAGCAGGGGAGGAGGGCGCTGTTGGCGTGCGACGAGACCCCGTCCCAGTAGATCGAGCGGTAGCGCCGAGTGAGGGGCTCAGTTCCGGGCGAGGGTGGAGAGCAGAGAGCATGGTAGGCGGGCTCCGGTGAGGCCAGGGGCGCCTGCGGGTGGCTTTGGAGAGCAACCTTTGTCACCTGGCAGCGGGGAAGGAGGGCAGCTTCCCCTTAGCGGACTTGCACTCCCGCGCGCGGAGGACCTGCTGGGGGACTTGAAATGCCGCAATCCTGGCCTCGCCACGCCGAGGCGGCTCTCGATCTAGAGGCTGGACCGCAACCTGCGACCCAGCGAGTGGTCCAGGCCCCCGTGGCGGGAACAGTGCCTGTTCAAACCTCCCGGGCCGGACTTTTTCTGGCCCCGGTGCCCTTATTAGGGAGTTTTCCCAGCGTGCCTGGCGTTCGTGGAGGCTTTCCCCGGAGCTGAACCGAAACCCCGCTTTGTTTGGGTTCATGCTCTGGTGGCGACTGCGCCGAGCGGCGTCCCTCCTTCCCCGCAGCGCCCTGCAGCCACCCGCACAAGCCAGCGGAAGTGGCTTCCCGATCCCGGCGCGACCTGTCGCCTTGGCCTTTGTGCAGCGGACTGTCCGCGCTCCTTTAGCCTCGGCGGTGGCTCTGAAGGAGCCCTGTTACGTTAGCGAGCTGCGAGGAGACCGTACCTGTGCCAATAAGGCAGGGCTGGCCGATGGAGAGCCTTGAGTGCTGGCGGCCCCCTTCCGCGTGGCTGTTGTGCCGGTGTCGCTGTAGCTCTGTGGGTCAGGGCGACCAGCCTCGCGGTGTGGGAAGCTGGCGTGCGGTGGTTGCGTTCGACTCTGGTGCTGTCCCTTTTTCAGGAGTGTAAGAAGCACTTGGCAGGCTTGGGGGCCTTGGGCCTCGGCAGCCTGATCACTGAGCTGACGGCCAATGAAGAATTGACTGATACTGATGGTGCTCTGGTAAATGATGAAGGTGAAGTGGGTCATGGAGAACAAGCGGGGCGGGGGAAGGCCAGTCACCTGCCGCACAGGCACCTTTCAGTGGGAATCACCTAAGGGAGGGAGTGACGGCGGCTGTGTGGAGCTCTAACCCCACCCCGCTTTATTTGCAGGCTGGATCCGGAGTACGGAAGATGCTGTGGATTATTCGGACATCAGTGAGGTAGCAGAAGATGAAAGTCGAAGATACCAGCAGACGATGGGGAGCTTGCAGCCTCTTTGCCACTCAGGTGAGTCTCCCGCCTCAGCAACTGCATTCCGGGGCGTTTCCTCGCAGGCTTTCTGCCGCTGTTGCTGCTCGGAGCTGCTCTGCCTTTCCTGAGCTCAGTTCCAAGAGCTGCTGTCTCTGCCTTCTGGGGCAGAGTATGTCGCCATACTCAGGCTTTTATTTCTTAGGCTGGTTGCTCCCAAGTTGTAGATGAATGCCGAGTAGGGATGCTTAATGCTTTTCTTATCATGTAGTGTTTTAGTAACTATAATGTTCATGGCACTATTTAAGATGCTGTTTAAACTCACTCTTTGTCTTCAAGGAATTGGAAGTTCACGCAGGATTAAATCTGTAATGTCCTAGAAATGAGTGCATGTATTTATTGGCTCAGCTTCTGTTAATCACTCACCCACCACCTGCATGCTAACACACTGAACGCTTAAAACGTATATAAGGGACTGCACTGTAGAATCAGAATGTCAAGGTTGGTGGAAGGGGACTTAGTAATTATTTATTCCTAACCTCATCATAGATTAGGAAAACTGGAAATTTTGAGAACTTTATTTAAAAAAAATCTACAGTTAGCTAGCTAGCAGCAGACCTTGACTAATTCAGGAACTCAGTTTATTAGCCATTGATTGAGCACCTGTTGTGTGCTATACACTGTGACACTCTATGGTACAAAGATAATAAAATACCTTTTCTAGCCCTGAGAAGCTCAGTTGTGTCCCCAACAATCTAGAGCTTCAGGTCTTAGTTTATTCTTTTCAAAGCCCCACGTTACTTCTCACTGCTTGAAATTTTTATATGAAGTTACTCGTTGTTTATTGTCCACCTCTTTGAATTAGTATTCAAGCTGCTGAGAAATTGAGATAAAACCTTGGTAATTTCTTGAACTTAGCTTCTTCAGGGCCAGTTAATGGATTTGGGTACTGTTTGTGTAAAGACAATTAACTGCATCACATACACAAAAAGCAAGCCAGAAAAAGAAAGACTTGGGCCTTACCCTCAGGGATGTTGTTATCATTTGGGGGAGGTGGGATAAATGAATGCAGAGCAAAACTATTCATTGTAAGAAGACAAACCACCTATAAGCTGATGTTTCTTCTTTTTTTTTTTAAGATTTTATTTTATTATTTCTAGAAAGAGGGGAAGGGAGAGAGGCAGAGAGGGAGAGAGACATCAATGTATGGTTGCCTTTCACCTGCCTCCAGCCACAGACCTGACTGGAGACCTGGCTTGCAGTCTGGTGATGTGCCCTGGCTGGGAATTGAACCAGCAACTTTTGGGTTTGCAGGCCGGCACCTTATCCACTGTGCTACCAGCCAGGGCTGATGTTTCTTTATGTAGTGTTATACTTGGTTTTTGAGGAGCTGCTGGAATAGCTAGTTCAAGTAGCATAATTATTATTGAGCATCCTGACTTAGGCTAAGGGAAAGGTAGTGGCTGTTGGGATTTTTACAGGATGTGGTTTTTCAGGTTGGGGTTCATTGTCTTGCTAGGCATGGTAAGAAAGAGGAGGGGGGTGGTTCCTAGTTGGATTTTATGAACTCACCTGGAAAGTATGATGCTGTATTAGATAGGGTCTCAGCACTCTAGGATGTTCTTTTCCAAGTTCCCTTGTCTTCTGAGGATGCCTTCATCTGTGTCCTTAGCTTCCTTCTTCCCTGGCATTGACCTCTTCACATAGCTTGATTTACAATGGTGTTTCTTTGGAATAATTCGAAGTGCGTAGAGATCATTAGAAGAGGCTTCATGAGCCCTGGCTGGTGGCTCAGTGGAAAGGCATTAGCCTGGAAACCCAGGGATCACTGGTTCGATTCCAGTCAGGGCACATAACCAGGTTGCAAGCCAGGTCTCCAGCCAGGTCCGTAGTTGGAGGCAGGTGAGAGGCAACCATACATCAATATTTCTCTTTCTCTCTGCCTTCCTCCCTTCTCCCTCTAAAATATTATAATAAAGTCTTTAAAAAAAAAAAAAGGCTTCATGAAGGGGAATTTTAAGTTAACTTTTATTTTTTTTTTTTTTTATTTTTTTTTTTTTAAAGATTTTATTTCATTATTCTTAGAAAGAGGGGAAGGGAGAGAGGCAAAGAGGGAGAAAGACAAACTTTTATTTTTTAAGATTGTATTTACTATTATTTTTAAAGAGAGGGGAAGGGAGAGAGGCAGAGAGGGAAAGAGGTATCAACCTATGGTTGCCTTTCACCTGCCTTCAGCCATGGACCTGGCTGGAGACCTGGCTTGCAACCTGGTTATGTGCCCTGGCTGGGGATCGAACCAGCAACCTTTGGGTTTTCAGGCCAGCACCTTATTAAGTTAACTTTTGAAAGGGTTCGATGGAGAGGAAGAAGCAGGGCACTGGGTTTGGAAACATGACTTGTCTATATGTTTGAGAATAGAAATCACCTCTTAAAGGGGACCAAGTTGCTATTTACATCATCTCTGTTTTAAACAGTGGGAGGATGAATGTGCTAGTGTCTTACTTATCCTTGCTTCAGACAATTCCTGTATGGGGTTTCCTGGCTGAGGTACAACCTTACTATTGAGTAGATCCTGTGTGGCATAGGTGGAGACATGGTCTAGGGTCTATTGCAAAAGATGGATGGATCTGCCCAGAGAGTGAAAAAATATTGGGGTAAAAGGGAAATCTGTAATGGGATGATAGCTCTAAAACAAATTGGGTGGGAGCTAGAGGTCAGTCATGGCAGAAACTGGCTGAAGTGTGATAATTGGGAATAATTCATCATTTCAGTGTGGCCTACCAGATGCAATTCATGATGTATACATTGAAGACATATAGGGAATGTGCTCAGCAGATGAGAGGGTCCTAGGAGGCCCCACGAGTGGTCAGTACATGAGGCAATTTCAGAGCTTGCTCTAGCGTTGGTTGCTAACTTACAGACAAACTCTGCTTCCATTCTCTAAGCTGTGGAACACAGTGCCTGTACCTATGGACGTATCCTGACTTGAATATGTTAATACTACTGGGAAGACATGTTCGAGAATATTTAGGTTTCTGTCCTGGTTGTTGTCATTCATTCTGTTTTTCCTTCTACCACTTGTTCCTATTTGCCTAACTTGACAGTTGCAGGTGGTTTCAGCTTGGGGTGGTTTTGAACTCCAACATAAACCATGCAGCTGCTGCACCAGGTTCTTGCCCTCATGGCTGTATGGTGGGTTGCTTGGCCCCTCTTGGTAACTAATACTCCAGTCAGATGACTAGACTAATACTGCTCAGGCTGTTCACCCTAAGTCTGTGACAGGTTTCACTTACAATTATGTGAATTACTTATTTTAGAAGCTTTCCTTTTAAAGGGCTGAATCGCTCTACAGACAAATGAGCTGCTAGGCTGTGTATAAAATACTATCTAAATGTTGCCAGATGTTGACTTCATAAGGGGGATAGCAAGCTGCTGTTTATAACTCTTAAGTGTCCTTTTTAATTTTAATTTTAATTTTTTATTTAAATATTTTGTTCATTATTTTTAGAGAGGTGGGAGGGGAGGGAGGAAGAAAGGGAGAGAAATGTCAATGTATGATTGCCTTTCACCTGCCTCTAGCTGTGGACCTAGCTGGAGACCTGGCTTGCAGCCTGGTTATGTGCGCTGGCTGGGAATCCAACCATCAACCCTTGAATTTGTAGGCCGGTACTCAATCCACTGAGCCACCACACCAACCAGGGCTGAATATCTTAAAAGCTCTCACTGTTGTAGATGGTGTCTTAGCAAGTCATGAGTTTTTCCAGTGAACCCACTTTTTTTTTTAAAGATTTTATTATTTTTAGAGAGAAAGGTAGGGAGAGAGGCGGAGAGGGAGCAAGACATCAATGTATGGTTGCCTTTCACCTGCCTCCAGCTACGGATTTGGCTGGAGGCCTGGCTTGCAACCTGGTTATGTGCCCTGGCTGGGAAATTGAACCTGCAACCTTTGGGTTCGCAGGCCAGCACCTTATCCACTGTGCTACCAGCCAGGGCTGACTGTATTTCTTTATGTTAAAAATTGTTGATTTGAACCCTGGTTTCCTTCCCTTCACCATTGGTTTCCTGTGGATTTCCTTCATCTCACTTAGCATAACCTTCAATTCCCTTCTGCAGTTGCCATACTCAAGCATATCTGTCAAGTCTGTGAGCATCTTTAGCACTAATGTTTTGAACTCTGCATCTGTTAGGTTGTCTATTTCCCATCTCTTAGTTCTCCCACTGGAACCTTGATTTGTTTCCTCTTGTGGGCCATACTTCTCTGTCTCCTGAACTTGACAGGGTCCTGTGTTTGCCTGTGTCTTAGGTGGAGCTGCCTATCCAGTAAGAGATGTGCATAGTTTGGGTGCTCTTTCCAAGGTGGGTGTGGAGATGGAGAGGCTCACTTAAGCCTCAGGGCAATCTGAAAGCCGTGGGGCAACCTGTTTCACCCCGCTATGGCACTGTATGTAGGGGAGGGGTCTGAGAGGGAACAGTGCTGCTTGCTCTGCACTTGCCCCTTTTCCAGGCATTCCTCTTGCTTCCATATGGGACAGGTGCCTCTTTAGCTGCGTCCCTGGCCATGGTTCCCAGAGTGGGTGGGTCCGTGGGTGTTCTAGGACCATGGGAGCCTCTAAATAAGTGACTCTGCTGAGAGACAGGCAGTTTCTTCCTTTGCTCTAGCCCCTACTGGTTTTCACAGTCAGAAGCAAACCGCCCCCCCCCCCCCAACCTTTAGGCACTGCAGCCATGAGCCCCGCAGTCTTGTCTGTTGCTAGGAGTGCTCCCCAGATGTCCCTCCTGAGTTTTTTTTTAAAGTAAATTTTTTTTTTCCGAAAGATTTTATTTAATTATTTCTAGAAAGAGGGGAAGGGAGAGAGGCAGAGAGGGAGAAAGACATCAATGTATGGTTGCGTTTCACCTGCCTCCAGCCACAGACCTGACTGGAGACCTGGTTTGCAACCTGGTTATGTGCTCTGACTGGGGAATCGAACCTGCGACCCTTGGGTTCGCAGGCTGGCGCCTTACCCACTGTGCTACCAGCCAGGGCCTTCCTGAGTTTTATAATGTGTGACTGCACTTTATGCCAGCTGGCCACAACTGCTGTTGTCACCACCACATCTGGTTCTACCCCTCTTGTGTGGATGAGTGTTTCTTCTTTGTAACTTTGTTTGTTGAACTTCCATGCAGCTTGATATTTTGGGACTTCTGGTTGTCTCTAGTTTTTAGGTAGATGTATTCCTTCTTAATTGTGCAGGGAGATTCAGCATATCTGCCCATGCCTCCATCTTGTATATTACTTGGGATTGGATGCCATAAAGGATTATGAATCAACATAGATTGTTAAGAGGCAGGGTGGTATAATGAAAAGAAAGTGGACTTTAGTGGGCAATGGGGTAGGTGGAGATATTAGAGGGTATAAGGGGGATAAATAGAAATGGAAAAAATATAATTAAAAAAAAAAAGCCCTGGCTGGTAGCACAGTGGATAAGGTGCAGGCCTGCGAACCCAAAGGTCGCTGGTTCGATTCCCAGCCAGGGCACATAACCAGGTTGCAAGCCAGGTCTCCAGCCAGGTCCGTGGCTGGGGGCAGGTGAAAGGCAACCATACAATGATGTTTCTCTGTTTCTCTCCCTCCCTCTCTTTCTGGAAATAATAAATAAAATCTTTTTAAAAAAATAAATAAAAGAAAAAAATTGACTTTGGAGTCAGCATGTCATAGGTTCAAATCCCAACTCCTTATTTAGTTTGACCCTGGGAAAGTTGCTCATTTCTCTGAGGTTTGCAGTTTTCATTTCTACAAATAGTCTCTCAGTTTTCTTGTCTACAATGGAGGTAATACCTCCCTCGTAAATAGGGCTTTCATGAGAAGTGACGTTCATTATCATGCGGTGTGAAAGCGCCTGCATAATACAGCGTCATGATAGAGCTCTGTTAATGTTAGTTGTCTTCCTAAATGAAAATGAAAAGTGATAGTTGATGTTTTGGGATTTTTTTATTTAAAAAAGGGTACAGGGACAGAGTTACTTGGAGACTGTTCTTTCAGGCTAGTATAAAATTATCAGGGTTTAGAATAGAATGACAGTAGTGGGAAATGATGGGCAGTGTCAAACTTGACAGTTGCTGATAAAGGATTAGTAAGACTTGGTGAGTAAGCAAGTGTGTTGGAAAGAGTATAGTCCTTGTTAAACCAGGCTTGAATTCTGTCACTTAAAATCATGATCCTGAGAAAGTTGCTCAACTTCCATATCTTAGAATAATTCTGCATTGTTGATTATTGGGAGGACTATAGATAAAATAGCTACAAATACTTGGCACGTAATGGGAGCACAGTAAATGGAAGTTGCTGTAATAACTTAATGATTGGAAAAGCTGTGTTGGATGTAAGAGATTGGTGAAGGAGAAGAGACTAAAGTTATGAGCTGGGAAAATGAGGTTGGAGGTAGTGTTGATAGTAACAAAGGAGATTTTAAGAGGTGAAGGAAATTTCATTGTGATATGAAATGAAGTTGTTGAATATCTGGGAAGGTTGTTTAGATAGTAGAACATGTGTTGCATTTGTAGAAGGAGTACATGAGAGCAAGGCAGATTTGGGTTAAATCTGGAAAAGGTGATTCTTGAGTTTTCTCAAGAAATGGAGAGGGTGTAGAGAATTAAAAGCAGGGTTCAGGAACAAATATTGAGTGATGCCTTTGAAAAAATAAGTTGCAGAGGGTAGACAAAATGTGTCAAAAGGTTTGGAAGGTGAGAAGAGAGAAACTCCTGTCTTAAAGGAAACTGACAGAGAAAGAATGTTATATTCAACTATGAGATTGAGCAGGGTGAAAATAAAAAATAAAATAGGATTTGATTAGGAGCAGCAGCAAAGGCTTTAAGTAGTTTTAGTGAGCTCCCTCCATTCCTGTATGAGGTATACCTTGTGTTGCAGCATGTGGCACTATAATGGCATCATCTCTTTCTGAAGGCAGAGGCTGTATCTCCTGTGTGTCCTTAAAGGATTTGCATGGTGCTTCCTGTGGTACTTTAAATTTTTGAGTGATAAAGGAGTTCAAGGCTGTTTTCTTTCATTCTGGATTTTGAGGAGATCATCTTCTTGGTTTTAGTAGATTATGATGATGATGACTATGATGCTGATTGTGAAGACATTGATTGCAAGTTGATGCCTCCTCCACCCCCACCCCCAGGACCATTAAAGAAGGATAAGGACCAGGATGCTATTACTGGTGGTAAGCAGAGACTGTCTACTTTTGTCTAAGGAGGAAGTTCCGTTCCTAAGTTCAGGCTTTTGGCATACACAGCAGAGGCTATTAAAATTAAGCTGTTGCAAAAGGCTCTAATTTCCAGAAGTGATTCATACAATTTTCAAATTTCCGTATTAAAGGGAAGTTTTACTTTTCACATGTTTGACAGCAGAATTTTAGCATGCACTCAAGAAAGCATTTGGGTCACTGGTTCTCAAATCTGGCTGCCCATCAGAATTATCTCAAGTCTTTAAAAAAGTACAGATTTCTCATTCTCACCCTTAGAAAGTGTGATTCAGAAGATCTGGGGTAGACCCCAGGAATTTCAAAGCATTCATTCCCTAAGTAATTTCTGAAGCAGCTCATCTGCATACTGATATTTTGAAGCTCCCTGTTTAGAGGACTGTCTTGAAAAGAAATGGTTTAATAGGGAAGCTACCCTAGAATATATATAAGTCATATAGAGCCAACTACCAGATTTCAGAGATTTCAAAGGCAGGGTCTTCAGGTATCATCTTGCCTATTTATTTCTATGTCTGCAACAGTAGATTGTGAACAGCAGTGGTTTGATCCTCCTGTATTTTGAGGCTTGTGTTAACCTAAATTCCTCCTATTAGAACTTTTAAGTCATTTCTTTTTTAGTCTGCAGCCTAAATAGCATCACTTAACTTTCTGTCACAGATCTTGTTTTATGCTTAGTATTTTCATTATTTTGTGGGCTTAAAAATTCTCCAGCCTATGGGTCCCAAAACCAGACATGATAAGGCCTGATTGGTATAAAAGTGTTATGTAATTTTGCTGTTGGTCATATTCCTTTAACCTGATTTATTTACAGAAAGTAGTAAATGAAGTAATAGTGTTTGTTTTCTCTTATCACAACCCTAGGGTACCAGGTACAAGGTGAGTTGGGGATGATGGGAGATACTGAGTTGGAATGAATTCTCTGGGTTGCGTAATCCTAATAATTTGGGTACTTAGAACTATATCCCCTGCCATTGAGCCATGCATAGTGCCTGGAGTGGGTGTTGGCTGAATTTGAGGAAATACGCTCACAGTTACATGCCAAGGGGGTTTTTCTTCCTTGTTGCAGTGTCTGAAGATGGAGAAGGCATCATCTTGCCCTCCATCATTGCCCCTTCCTCTTTGGCCTCAGACAAAGTGGACTTCAGTAGTTCCTCTGACTCAGAATCTGAGATGGGACCTCAGGAAGCAACACAGGCAGAAACTGAAGATGGAAAGCTGACCCTACCATTGGCTGGGATTATGCAGCATGATGCCACGAAGCTGTTGCCGAGTGTCACGGAACTTTTCCCAGAATTTCGGCCTGGAAAGGTAACATTCTGTGGAGAATACCTCTTGTTGAAAAATCACTGACCTCTTCTAAATAAAATGCTAATTCAAGATCTAAAGGTTTCCTAATTAAATTATATTGTGTCAGATCTTTTTTTAAAAAGTTGCATACATTGTAGTACATGTGACTTACGTAGTTCTCATTATAAACTCTCTTGTCTAAAAGAACTAGTCCAAACTATTGAGATACTTACTTTTCGGATAGATGTTTATGAATCTGGAATCAGCACTCTTTGATCCCTCCTTGCCAGTTGAGTAGACCCTTCAAGGGAATTTCCAGATCCAGATGCTGCTGTTTTTCTATCTGACCTTGAGTCTCTGACAAAGTAACATGTTCTGTGTTGTAGGTGTTACGCTTCCTCCGTCTTTTTGGACCGGGGAAGAATGTCCCATCTGTTTGGCGGAGTGCTCGGAGAAAGAGGAAGAAGAAGCACCGTGAGCTGATACAGGAAGAGCAGAGCCAGGAGGTGGAGTGTGCAGTAGAATCAGAAGACAGCCAGAGGTCTTTGTGGAACTACGACTACGCTCCACCACCACCTCCAGAGCAGTGTCTCTCTGATGATGAAGTAGGCAAAATAGAGACCTGGGATTAAGACCTATGTTTGGGGGATACAGATGAATTCTCATTAGCTTATGTCTGAATTGGAATTAACACCTTAGGCAGAGTCCTGTGCTGATTATTGATGAGTAATCATGAGTTCAATCCCAGTGTCTGTCCCTTCTCTGTTGTACAATAATAGAAAAGTATTGGGGGGCAAGCAGATGGTAATATGCACACTGGTGAATAAGAGAGTTTAAATGATAGGCAGTGTGCCATGATACACCTTCATTGTTTGTATCCCAACTTCAGTGCAGTACAAGGATTATTCTAGCACCTGTAGGTTCTCCTGCGTATTAGCTCCCTGTATCCTTAGGACATTGGGGTCAGGAAATCCCCCTCCCCTTCTACTTCCTTGTTCTGTTGCAGATCACAATGATGGCTCCTGTGGAGTCCAAGTTTTCCCAGTCAACTGGGGATATAGATAAAGTGACAGATACCAAACCACGAGTGGCTGAGTGGCGTTATGGGCCTGCCCGACTATGGTATGATATGCTGGGTGTCCCTGAAGATGGCAGTGGGTTTGACTATGGCTTCAAACTGAAAAAGATGGAATCTGAACCTGTGCTAAAAGGTAGAATGATAGAGGTAAGCAACACTGGTATATAAAAGAAAAATCATTTTGCCAGGGCTCTATCAGTTTTACTTTAGTTTCCAGTTGGGAAAATATCGGGTAGGGTTTCTTTGGTGGGAGATTTAGATGTCTTTAGTCCTTTGCTTGGTATTATATTATCCTGGCAACTAGGCCCCGTTACAAGGATTCTGTTTGTGAAATGAGTGCTGTGCTAGAGTAGGAAGAGGTCGATATTCCTCCATTATCAGGTTTTTGTCTCAAGTCAGGGAGCACATTTGATGTATCTAATGTGGAGTTTGGAATGGGAACTTTGACCAGTGGCCATTCATTTCCACTTCTACAGGACTTTGGGAAACTTGAGGAAGGTGGTGGCACTGATCTTCTGGCTGATGAAAACTTTCTGATGGTGACACAACTGCATTGGGAGGATGATATAATCTGGGATGGGGAGGACGTCAAACACAAAGGGACAAAACCTCAACGTGCAAGCCTGGCAGGCTGGCTTCCTTCCAGCATGACTAGGAATGCCATGGCTTACAATGTTCAGCAAGGTATGCTTCTATGCAGCAGTATCTAGTACTGCCCTTCATCTCAGTAATCCTAAATGGGCTTAGCTGTAATCTTGCTGCTGCTGAGAGACAGTGAAATGTTTTGGATCTGAGCCCTGATTCTAGTCTATAATAGTTTTTTAATTAATTAATTAATTAAACACTAACAACAAGCCAGTGTTGGGCTTTTGATTTCTCATTGGAAAATGTGAAAACCACTCAGAGGTTAAGAATCTTCTGAGACCTGGCTGGAGTGGCTCAGTGAATTGAGCTCTGGCCTGAGAACCAAAGAGTTGCCGGTTTGATTCCCAGTCATGGCACATGCCTGGGTTGTGGGCCAGGTTGCCATTTGCGGGTGTGCGAGGGGCAACCACACACTGGTATTTTCTCTCCCTCTCTTTCTTTCTCCTTTCCCCTCTCTCTAAAAGTAAGAACAAATAAGTAAATCCTAAACAAAATTTTCCTGAACTATAATAGTGCTTTATCTTTATAATCTTTTTGTTTCTAAATCCCCTTTGTCTTGGTCATTGTAGAATTTTTTTTCTCTCCTTAAATATACAAAAAAGATAGTAGAAAATTTACAGTATCAAAAATTACTAGTAATCCTATCCAGAGACCATCCCCTTTTAACTTTTTGGTGTATTTTGTTTTCAATTTTCTATCTTCTGTGTGTGTGTGTGTGTGTGTGTGTGTGTGTAGATGACCTCGTCTCTATAGGTACAGTTTGTATTACTGTGCTTTTCTCTATCATAGAATAAATATTCTATGTCATTCAGAGTTTTTCATAAAAAATGTTTAATGTGGGAGGTGGGAAGAGGAGGCAAAGAAGGGGAGCAGTTTAGTCAAGGAACTAGCATTGAAGAACCATGGACATGGATAATAAGTAGAATTGACTTTGGCGGGGAGTTGGTGGGTGGGGAAGGGGAGAGAGGGGAGTAAATAAAATTAAATGACAAATGTTTAATAATATGGGAAGCTCACTTTAAATGGAAAAAAGGATATGAAATAACATTTTAATACCCTGTTTGTATAAGTGAATAAAACGCTGTATAGAAAGCTGACTTAAAGAAAATATAAGCCCTGGCTGGTGGCACAGTGGATAAGGGGCTAGCCTGCGAACCCAAAGGTCGCTGGTTTGATTCCCTAGCCAGGGCACATAACTAGGTTGCAAGCCAGGTCTCCAGTCAGATTGGTAGCTGGAGGCAGGTGAAAGGCAACCGTACATTGATGTCTTTCCCTCTCTCCTTACCCCTCTCTCTAAAAACAATAAATCTTAAGAAACAAAAAACATGTGTGTGTGTGTTTATGTATATATATGTATAAACACATATACACACACTATGGGGTTTAACATACTTGTCTCTATTTCCCAAATTTTTCTCAGTTAATCTGGATTACTTTTATAATTTGTAGAAAACCCAAAAATGACTTATTTTTATTTGTTTACTTTTAGAAAAGATTTTATTATTTTTAAAGAGAGGGGAAAGGAGAGAGGAAGAGACATCAGTGTATGGTTGCTTTTCACCTGCCTTCAGCCACGGACCTGGCTGGAGACCTGGCTTGCAATCTGGTTATGTGCCCTGGCTGGGAATAGAACCAGTGACCTTTGGGTTTGCAGGCCAGTGCTTGAGCCACTGTGCCACCAGCCAGGGCAAAATGTCTTATTTTTAATCTAAGAAATAGTCCTTTTCTGCTTTCCATTTCATCTAAATGCTTTATTCGTTGTATAGTATATATGGATGTGTTCATAATTTACTACTAATTATATTTCTGATATATTTATTACCATAATTAGCATGGTTTACCATATCAGTTATAACCATAAATTAACCAGTCCCTTTTTAAACATTTGGTCATTCATATTTTAACTATTGCAAAAAATATGATAGTGAACATTTTTAAAAGGCAATGCTTTTTTTATATAAGATTTTATTATTTTCAGAGAGAGGGGAAGTGAGAGAGTTAGAGAGGGAGAGAGACATCAGTGTATGGTTGCCTTTCACCTGCCTCCAGCTACGGACCTGGCTGGAGACCTGGCTTGCTGCCTGGTTATGTGCCCTGGCTGGGAATCGAGCCAGCGCCCTTTGGGTTCACAGGCTAGTGCCTTATCCACTGTGACACCCGCCAGGGCGGCAATGCTGTTTTTTGACTTTTAGAGAGAGAAGGAGCAGGGAAGGAGAAAGAAAGGGAGAGAAACATCCATGTGAGGTTCGTTGCCTTTCACAGGTCCCCAGCTGGGGACATGGCCTGCAGTCCAGGTATGTTTCCTGACTGGGAACTAAACCCGTGATCCTTTGATTGTGATCTTTTGATTTGGAGGCCTGTGCTCAATCCACTGAGCTACACTAGCCCAGTGAATATTTTTGTCTGCAACAGTGGACTAAAATGAGAAATACCACTGTACAGTATCTATTAGTTTACTATTAACATTTGCTCCTTTTCCCTTTGCTAGCTAGAATCATGATTGAAAGGAGCATAAATTTTTGTCTGTTAGTGAGTGTTTCTTCTGTTTTGACAAGGTTTTACAGCCACCCTGGACGATGACAAGCCTTGGTACTCCATTTTTCCCATTGACAATGAGGAGCTGGTATATGGACGCTGGGAGGACAATATCATCTGGGATGCTCAGGCCATGCCCCGGCTGTTGGAGCCTCCTGTTTTGACGCTTGATCCCAATGATGAGAACCTCATTTTGGGTATTGTACTGGAAGGGCCCGGTATTACTGCTCCATAATTGACATCTTGTAGCTAATGTCTAGAAGCAGGAAGAAATCAGAAGAGTTAGGAAGGTCAAGACTAGAAGCTTCTAGGTAGCACTTTGAGAGAGTAAAATTGTGGTCAGTTTGTGTATTGTTTAGGAAAACACACAATGTAGGAATGTTGGAAAGTAGTACCTTTGAGATGTCAGGAGTATAGTTTGGGTGGGGTGAATCATGGGGTAGAACTGGTCTGGGGTGGCATGAGAGCTCTGGTTCAGAACTGCAAAGGAAAGAAGGAAGAGGAATCTTCAGGTGAACTCCATTGCGACATTTGTTTCCTCTTCAGAGATTCCTGATGAGAAGGAAGAGGCCACTTCTAACTCCCCCTCTAAGGAGAGTAAGAAGGAATCATCTCTGAAGAAGAGTCGAATTCTCTTAGGGAAAACGGGGGTAATCAAGGAGGAACCACAGCAGGTCTGTGAAGGGCAAATGGTCTTAGACGAACAAAGAAAGGTAATGGAGAAAGGGAGTCTTGACTAAGGTTTCTTTGATGGCTTGTCATTAGAACATGTCTCAACCAGAAGTGAAAGATCCATGGAATCTCTCCAATGATGAATATTACTACCCCAAGCAACAAGGTCTTCGAGGCACCTTTGGAGGAAATATTATCCAGGTAAAAGCATTTTTTTCTGTAGTGGATGAGAACCACTGCTTTGTTCTGATGGAGGATATGGGTAAATCTTGCCTAGCCTTGAGTTAGTGTTACATTTAACTTGAATCCTTGCATTTTTTTGTCTTAGCACTCAATTCCTGCTGTGGAGTTACGGCAGCCCTTCTTTCCCACCCACATGGGGCCCATCAAACTCCGGCAGTTCCATCGTCCACCTCTGAAGAAGTACTCTTTTGGAGCACTGTCTCAGCCAGGCCCTCACTCAGTCCAGCCTCTGCTAAAGCACATAAAAAAGAAGGCTAAGGTATGATTGAATCCTGGTTAGAAAAAAAATAGCTATGAAAGTTAACATTAAAGTACAAATTGAGAAAATGGACTGGGTATTAGATGATATTAGGGAATTATTGTTTATTTTTGCAGGTATGATAGAATGTGGGTATTTAGGAGAATGTCCTTATTCTTATGAGAGATGAATGTGGAAATACTTAAGTGTGATGTTATGATGACAGCAGCTTTCTTTTTTCTTTTTAAGATTGTATTCGTTATTTTTAGAGAGAAGGGCAGGGAGGGAAGAAGAAAGGGAGGGAAACATCACAGTATGGTTGCCTTTCACCTGCTTCCACCTGGAAACCTGGCTTGCAACCTGGTTATGTGCCCTGACTGGAAATAGAACCAGTGACCCTTGGATTCACAGACTGGTGCCATTCTACTGAGCTACACCAGCCAGGGCTAACTTTCTTTTTAAAAATACTTTTAATTTAGCCTTGGCTGGTGGCACAGTGGATAAGGCTGAGAACCCAAAGGTTGCTGGTTTGATTCCCAGTTAGGGCACATAACCAGGTTGCAAGCCAGGTCTGTAGCTGGAGGCAGGTGAAAGGCAACCATACATTGATGTCTCTCTCCCTCTCTGCCTCTCTCCCTTCCCCTCTCTCTAAAAAAATTAAATCTTAAAAAAAGTTTTAGAGAGGGGAAGGGAGGGAGGGAGAGGGAGAGAAACAGCAATGTGTGAAAGATAAATTGATGGGCTGCCTCTTGCACACCTCTAACTGAGGAACCTGTCCCATAACCCAGGCATGTGCCTTGGCTGGGAATCGAACCAGCACTCAATTCATTAAGCCACACCAGCCAGGGTGTGACTGCAGCTTTTAAAAATGGTTTAGCAACATCTATAGAGACATGGTTAAAGGTAAAACATGGCAGAATGCAAACATTTGTGTCTAGGATATGGGATAACAAATGTTCAGACGTTTGAAACAATTTCCAGTAAAACTGAAAAAAAAAAAGCAAAGTAAAATCATCCTCAGTGTCTGTCTCAGAATGAACAACATCAATGTGTATAGTTAGCCATTGTCTTATCAGGAGCTAGACTGTATTCTCTTTGTTCTGGGCAGATGAGAGAACAAGAGAGGCAGGCTTCAGGTGGCGGAGAGATGTTTTTTATGCGCACACCTCAGGACCTCACAGGCAAAGATGGAGATCTTATTCTAGCGGAATACAGTGAGGAAAATGGACCATTAATGATGCAGGTTGGCATGGCAACCAAGATAAAAAACTATTATAAACGGGTAAGTCTCTGCTCGGAAAGTCTTTATCAATGTGCCTGTAGTTAGATATACAGCGATAATCTGTGAACATGTATTTTGTCTTTCCTTTTTTTTAAAGATTTTATTTTTTTTTTTAGAGGGAGGGGAAGGGAGAGGGGTAGAGAAACATTAGTGTGTGGTTGCCTTTCACCTGCCTCCAGCTGTGGACCTGGCTGGAGACCTGGTTTGCAACCTGGTTATGTGTCCTGACTGGGAATCAAACCAATGACCTTTGGGTTCTCAGGCCAGCGCCTTATCCACTATAACACCTGCCAGAGCCTTTTTGTCTTTTTTATACTATAAATTTCTTGGGAGAAAGGATTGGTATCATTTTTTGTAGTTTGTAATATTAGTAAAACATCATGCTCATGGAATATTTTATGCAGGCATTTTCATTATATTCTGTGGTAGTAACCAGGTCTGTTGTGTTCCTTATAGAAACCTGGAAAAGATCCTGGAGCCCCAGATTGTAAATATGGAGAAACTGTTTACTGCCATACATCTCCTTTCTTGGGCTCTCTGCATCCTGGCCAGTTGCTGCAGGTGAGGAATTCCTTCGTTACAGTGCTTTCCTAAGAAAGTTGACATCATGAATAGCTACTTAGCTCAGAAAGGACCAATTCTAGTTGATTAAGATACTACGTACACATGAAGTATGGGGAAGATCATTATAATCCAATTTTTTATCTTTCTAAAAAACTGTTTCCTAATTATTCTATTCATAAGCTTAATTTAAAATAGGTTTTTGAAAATACACACTGGGTAAGAAGTCCAGAAGTATCTGAGTGACATAGGGAAGTTAACCTTGGATTGGTAATTAACCATAGTTTGTTTTTTTTTTTTTAACTCCCTTTTTATTCTAATTGATGTAGAGAGGCCCTCTGATAACCTAGCTTTCAGTCACATATTTTGTTAAGGGGAAGTATAGAGTCCACAAGTGATGTGAGGAGATATGTAGAACTTGCCTACCATTTTTCTTAGCCATCTTAACCACTTTCTCTATTCTTGTACCGAGTTTGTTTGATTATTACTGTCACTTATTCTCTTAAAGCATCCGCAAAGTTTTTTTCCTTTATTCTTTACCTCTATAGTCCATTTTCTCATCAGATTTTGGATATTATTTTTATATTGTTCTTGGCATTTAAAAAATATTTAATTTTTTTAAAATTCATTTTTAGAGAGAGGGGAAGGGAGGGAGAAACAGAAACATCCATGTTTGGTTGCCTTCACACAACCCCAACTGGGGACCCGGCCTGCAACCCAGGCATGTGCCCCGATTTGGAATTGAACTGGCACTCAGTTCACTGAGACAATCAGCCAGGGCATGTTCCTGGCATTCTTGCCCTTAACTTTTTTTTTTTTAAGATTTTATTTATTATTTTTAGAGAGAGGGTTAGGAAGAGAGGGAGAGAGACATCAGTGTATTGTTCTTTTTGAGGTTTTCTACCAATCCATCCCTTTAATTTATGGCTACTTTTGTAGTCTCTTAAAGTTCCTTTTTTTAAATCTTCAGTAATTCTTTTTTCTACATTTCACATTTAGAATTTTCTTTTCACACCCATATATTAAAGATCTTTATTCTTTCTGTTCACTTTCCTGATTTTCTGATAAGTCTCTTCTTTGAGTCAGAGGCTTCTTGTGACAGGTGATCCCCATTTGGCTCTACTTAAGCTCGAATGTTTTTGTCCTGTGTGGTTAATGTCTTCTCTAGCATGCTTTCTACTTCTTAGTTTTTAAAAATTAATTTATTTAACAAATGTTTTGCTTTCTTCTGTATTATGTCAGGATCTATTCTGGAGTCTATAATGCTTGTTTGTTCTTAAAGTGATTTTCATACATAATTTTTTTTTTGAATCAAAAATATGAAACGCTTCACGAATTTGCATGTCATCCTTGTGCAGGGGCCATGCTAATCTTCTGTGTCATTCCAATTTTAGTATATGTGCTGCCGAAGTGAGCACTCATACATAATTTTTATAATAATCCTGTGAGGTATTAGGCATTTTAAATATCTCAGTTTTGTGTATGAGGAAATTTAAGCTCAGAGATATTAAGTTACCTGACATCATGCAATGAATGGCATTAGAGCAGTCAGTGTTACTTCAATCCAAATCCTGTAGTTTCCCTAGTATTAACTCTTAAAAACAGCCAGTAGGGAAAAATTATGTGCCTAATCTCATTTGATAGTCTACATTATAATTTGTTTATAATACTGGATAGATGGCATAATGGGGATTGAGAGCAAATGAGCAAGATTTTCCTTTTTATTAGTTGACTAAATTTCCTAGATTTCTCTGTATGTAACTTTTATGTTTTTACTTTTTTCAGGCATTTGAGAACAATCTTTTTCGTGCCCCAATTTACCTTCATAAGATGCCAGAAAGTGATTTCCTTATTATTCGGACGAGGCAAGGTTACTATATTCGGGAGTTAGTGGATATCTTTGTGGTTGGCCAGCAGTGCCCCTTGTTTGAAGTTCCTGGGCCCAACTCCAAAAGAGCCAATACACATATTCGAGACTTCCTCCAGGTAAGAAGGAAGGGATAGGGAGGGCATCAGAATACACATAAAAGGGTTTGTGTATTTGGGGGCACATCAGAAAGATCAAAACACATAGGGGCTTAGCAGGGGAAGGGGTCCTGGTGACTTTTATTCTTTACTTTGCCACATAAAATTTTGTTTTGTTGGGCAGGTTTTTATTTACCGCCTCTTCTGGAAGAGTGCAGATCGGCCCCGGCGGATCCGGATGGAAGATATTAAAAAAGCCTTTCCCTCTCATTCAGAAAGCAGCATTCGGAAGAGGCTAAAGCTCTGTGCTGACTTTAAACGCACAGGTCATCAGTTATGACTATTTATCCTCTCTGCCTCTTTTCTTTTTTTTTTTTAAGATTTTATTTATTATCTTCAGAGAGGGGGTAGGGAGAGAGGCAGAGGGAGAGAAACATCAATGTGTGTTTGCCTTTCACCTGCCTCCAGTCACGGAGCTGGCTGGAGACCTGGCTCACAACCTAGTTATGTGCCCTGGCTAGGGAATCGAACCAGCGACCTTTGGGTTCGCAGGCCGGCACTCTATCCACTGTGCTACCAGCCAGGGCTCTGCCTCTTTTCAAAAAAGGAATTACAGCTTTCAGTTAAAGGATAAGCATGAGGTTAATAAAATAGAAGTAGAAATTGATAGTCATCAAAAGGAAAAGGTAGCAAATCTTTCACTTATGGAAGCCCTGATTGCTTCTTGACTTTGCCTGCCAGGAAATTGAGTGTGATTGCTGGATGTCTTATATGAGATGCAGGAAACCTAGCTGCAGAGATTTTCTTGGATAGTCAGGCTAACTGTGACTAGGCTTGGTACCTCCTAGGACATTGCCTGGTTCAGCCTTGCCTTGCTATCCCTGTTGCTGTCAATAAAAGGGCCTTTGGAATTCAGAACATCTCATTTTCTCCATCTTACAGGAATGGACTCAAATTGGTGGGTGCTGAAGTCTGATTTCCGTTTACCGACTGAAGAGGAGATCCGAGCTATGGTGTCTCCAGAGCAGTGCTGTGCTTATTATAGCATGATAGCTGCAGAGCAGCGCCTGAAGGTGAACATCTTGGCACTGCTTACACTTGGTTGTTTTTTACAGAGACAGGATGAAGACTCTTCTCACTGGTATAGAAATGATGGTTATTAGATTTTTACTAGTTACTTGGAAATTCTAGCTGTATGAGGTACATCAATTCTGGGAAAAACTACACTGGAGCTAAATACCAGTGAAAAAGCTTAATGAGGAACTTAGTGCAGATTGTTTTGCCTTGAAATGATTGCTTATCCATCAGATGGTGACTTTAAAGTCTGTGCTTTACAGGACAGGTATGTAAGCAGGGAAAGTATTTCTCAGTTGTTTTCCACAGCTTCCCAGGTGGGCAGAGATGCTGCTAATGCTGCACATGTGGTCTAAGCAAGCACAGTAGTCCTTGTAAGGCCAAAATATGAAAGATCTAGCTAGGTTGAATTAGTGTAAGTTGTCCCACTGAGTTAATGAGCATTTATGTTTAGCTTTCTACATCTTCTGATAACCTAAGAATGGTAATAGATACAGCAAAGATTTTACAAAAACCATTCTGTATTGTAAAATGTGCTCTGATGTTCTGTATTTGATATTCAGTAAGACTTCTGCTTTGTGTTTTCTAATTGATTGATTTATGGGCGGATTTGTCCTCTGTCAGGATGCTGGTTATGGTGAAAAGTCCTTTTTTGCTCCAGAAGAAGAAAATGAGGAAGATTTCCAGATGAAGATTGATGATGAGGTAAGGCTTTAACACTAATTTTTATTAATACATCCCATTTATCTTTTTAAAAAACAGCCTTATTGTGATATGATTGATGTAGAATAAACATATTTAAAGTATACTATTTGGTATGTTTTGATGTATGTTTGTACCTATGAAATACTCATGATAAGAGAATAAGTGTATCTGTCACTTTCAAAAGTGTCTTAGCGATCCTTTGAAATGCTTCTCTTTACCCTCCCTGTGCCCTGACAACTGCTGATCTCCTTTCTGTTGCTGTGAGTTAATTTTCATTTTCTAGAATTTTAGATAAACGGAGTTGTATAGTATGCGCTTTCTTTTAAAAAAATGCGTATTAAAATTTTTTTTTTTTTTTAGAAAGAGAGGAAGGGAGGGAGAGAGGGACAGAAACATTAATGTGCGGTTGCCTCTCACTTGCCCCTATCAGGGGACCTGACCCGTAACCCAGGCTTGTGCCCTGACTAGAAATTGAACCAGTGACCCTTTGGTTCACAGATCGGTGTTCATTTCACTAAGCCACACCAGCAAGGGCTAAAATATACTTTTTAAAGATTTCATTTATTTACTTATAGAGAAGAAGGGAAGGGAGGAAAGAGAGGGAGAGAAACATCAGTGTACCAGAGGAATATTGATCTGTTGCCTTTCACATGCCCCTTGCTGGGGACCTGGTCTGCAACTGAAGCCTGTGCCTTGGCTGGGAATTGTACCCGCAACTTTTTGGTTCACAGCCAGGTACTGAATCCACTGAGTCACACCAACCAGGGCTCTTTCTTTTTTTAATTTTTTTTTTAAAAATTCATTTTTAGAGAGAAGGGCAAGGAGGGAGGAAGAATGGGGGAGAAGCATACATGTATGGTTGCCTTTCAACTGCTTCTAGCTACAGACTTGGCTGGAGACCTGGCTTGCAACCTGGTTATGTGCCCTGACTGGGAATCGAACCAACAACCTTTGGATTCTCAGGCTGGTGCCTATCCACTGAGACACTAGCTAAGGCTCTTTTTTTTAAATAGTGGTAAAATATATATAATGTAAAATTTACCATCTTAATCTTTACGTGCATAGTTCAGTTGTGCTAGTACTTTCACATAGTTGTACATCCAATCTCCATTTTTTTAAATTTTATTGTTGTTGTATTACATCTATCCGCCAATCTGCAGAACTCTTCATCTTGTCAAACTGACATTTTAGTATCCATTACACAATAATTCACCAGTCCTGACTTCTCCAGCCCCTGGCAACCACCATTCTACTTTCTGTTCCTATGAATGTTAACTACTCTAGGTTCTTGACCAAAGTGGAATCATAATCCAGTATTCGTTTTTCTGTGACTGGTTTATTTCCTGTAGCATAATATCTTAAAGATTTGTCCGTGTTGTAATGTGTCAGAATTTTCTTCCCTTTTAAGGTTAAATAATATTCCATTGTTTGATTGTTTATCCATTCATTGATGGACAGGTGTTTCCCTCTCTTGGCTATTGTGAGTAGTACTGCTGTAAACATGGGTGTGTAGATACCTGTTTAAGACCTGCTTTTAATTCTTTTGCATGTGTACTCGAAAGTAGGATTAGTGGATCATATGATAGTTCTATTTTTAGTTTTGTTTTTTGAGGAACGTCAGTACTGTTTTTCAAAACAGCTGTACCATTTTACATTCCTATCAATGATATGTGAGTTTCAGTTATACTTTTGGCAATGTTTGTTATTTACTGTTTTTTTTGATAGTAGCTATCCTAATGGATGTGAGGTGATATGTCATTGTGGTTTTGATTTGCATTTCCCTTATGATTAGTGATGTTGAGCATCTTTTCATGTGCTTGTTGACCATTTGTATGTCTTGTTAGAAGTGTCTGTTCAAGTTCTTTGCCCATTTTTGAATCAGGTTGGTTGTTTTTTGTTGCTGAGTTGTAGGAGTTCTCTGTATCTTCTGGGTATTAACCTCTCCTTAGATGTTACACAAATATTTCCTTCCATTTTGTAGGTTGCCTTTTCACTCTGTTGTGTTCTTTGATGCAGAGGTGTTTTTAAGTTTGATGTAATTCAGTTTATCTAATTGTACTTTTGTTGGTTGTGTTTTTGGTTCCATACACAAGAAATCATTGCCAGATCCAATGTCATGAAGCTTTTCCCCTGTTTACTTTTCTTTCTTTCTTTTTTTTTTTTTTTAAGATTTTATTTCATTATTTTTAGAGAGAGGGGAAGGGAGAGAGGCAGAGAGGGAGAGAGACATCAATGTATGGTTGCGTTTCACCTGCCTCCAGCCACAGACCTGACCGGAGACCCGGTTTGCAACCTGGCCATGTGCCCTGGCTGGGGAATCGAACCTGCGACCCCTGGGTTCACAGGCCGGCACCCTATCCACTGTGCTACCAGCCAGGGCTCCCCTGTTTTCTTTTAAGAGTTTTATATTTTTGTTCTTGTGTTTAGGTCTTGGGTCTTAATTTTTATATATACTGTAAAGTGAAAGTTCAACTTCATTATTTTGCATGTGGATATTTTGTTTCTTAAGCATCATTTGTTGAAAGTATTTTTTCTTGTCTGTCTTCTTGAAATCTGTAATTACATTGAGATTTATGCAAGTTGTGTGCATTGCTAGTTTTATTGTTTTAGATATTATGCTTAGGTCTATTTCGAGTTAATTTTTGTAAAGGGTGTATGGTTTAAATTGAAGTTCTTTTGCATATGAATGTCCAGTTGTTCTAGAATCATTTGTTAAAATGCTGAATGATCTTTTATTTACTTATTTTTATAATTTTCCAAATTAATATTAGTGGTATGATACATCTATAAAGACTGGTGGGGTTGTTGTACTTTTTTAAGATATTATGTATTATTTTCAGAGGAAGGGGAAAGGAGAGAGGCAGAGAAGGAGAGAGGCAGAGCATGAGAGAAACATCAGTGTGTGGTTGTCTTTCACCTGTCTTCAGCTACAGACATGGCTGGAGACCTGGCTGGGAATTGAACCAGTGACCTTTGGGTTTGCAGGCTGGTGCCTTGTCCACTGTGCTACCAGCCAGGGCTGTAGTACTTCTTTTTTCAATGTGTGGTTGCCTTTCACCTGCCTCCAGCTACAGACTTGGCTGGAGACCTGGCTTGCAACCTGGTTATGTGCCCTGGCTGGAGAATCGAACCAACAACCTTTGGGTTCACAGGACAGCGCGTTAGCCACTGTGCCACCAGCCAGGGACTATAGTACTTCCTTTTTTTTTTTAAACATACGTGTGTGTGTGTGTGTGTGTGTGTGTGTATATATATATTTAATTTTTTTTTTTTTTTCAGAGAGAAGGGAAGGGAAAGACGCAGAGAGGGAGAGAGACATCCATGTATGGTTGCCTTTCACCTGCCTCCAGCCACAGACCTGGCTGGAGACCTGGCTTGCAACCTGCTTATGTTGCCCTGGCTGGGAATTGAACCAGCAACCTTTGGGTTCGCAGGCCGGCACCTTATCCACTGTGCCACCAGCCAGGGCTGCCTGTAGTACTTCTTAATGATCTTTTAAAAGAAAAATTTGATCATACCATTGTCTTGGCCTAGAGATATCCTTTGGGTTCTTATTTCTTTCAGGAAGAAGTCTTTAACATGATTTACAAGGATCTACATGATTTGGGTCTTGTATATAACTGTGACCTCCTTTCATCTCTTGTCATTGTCCACTTTTTTTTTTTAATTAAAAAAATTAAAAATTTTTTTTTAAAGATTTTATTTCATTATTTTTTTAGAAAGAGGGGAAGGGAGAGAGGGTGAGAGACATCAATGTACAGTTGCGTTTCACCTGCCTCCAGCCACAGACCTGATTAGAGACCTGGTTTGCAACCTGGTTATGTGCCCTGGCTGGGGAATCGAACCTGTGACCTTTGGGTTCGCAGGCCGGCACCTTATCCACTGTGCTACCAGCCAGGGCTTCATTGTCCATCTTGTACGCTAAGCTACAAAAATACTAAAAAATCAGTTCCCTAAATTTCTGTTGCCTTTAAGGATTTTGTAACTGCTATTCCATCTGGCTAGAATACATTTCTCTCCACTCTTCTATCATCTGATCTTCATCTACTAGTTATATTTTCTTAGCTCTCCCTGACTTTTGCCCTTACTCTCACCCATCATTCAAATTGGCTCATTATCCTTTCTGCCTTTATGTACATAGAGTATTTATTCTCTTCTATCATGGCACTGATTGTGCAGCGTTGAATTTTATTGGTTTTGGTTCTCTCTTTTCCTTACTAATACAAGGTCCATGAAAAAGTAGTGCTGGCATGTGGTATTTAATCAATCACTCAACTCATTAAGTGAGTGAATTACTGTAAATGAGGCCAGACAGAGTTAGTGAGTAAAGAGTCATTGGTGTACCCTTCTTTTGAGGTTGGAGTGAAAAATGATTGGATGTCTAAGAATTTCAGAAATTAGGTAGTCTGTTTGAATGGCCTTCAAGATTGAATCTTGAATATAGAGAATTAGCCACTTTCTGATTAATTATATGTACTTTTGACTGACCTTGTCTTAATTCCCTGACTATTTTTGTGGGGTTGGTAAACACTATTTAGGGTCCCAGGAAAGATCAGGCCTTTTTTTTTTTTAACCAAATCAGTGGCAGAGGTAGAATGGACTTTGGTTTAGCGCTGCTGAGTTTGGGGTTAGTGCTTTGTAAAGCATCCTTATCTAATTCTGAGACTATATAGGTCATTCTGAAGCCATTTGAGCAATTGGACAATCAGATGCAGTCATCATTCTAACCAACCTCTTTGCACATCCTGAGTGTGGAGATACCACTGTCTGAAAACTCTTCAGTTAAGCCCAAGGGGTATGGGGCTAAAAGGTATCACTGTTCCACATATTCCTCCTCCCACTGCCTGAGAACTTGACTGCTATTTAATAACATAATTAATTTAACTCACACAGTAAAGAAGAACAGTGAGCTGAGTACTGGGGAACTTTATGTAACTATTGAACCTTGTGAACAGTTTAAGAAAGCATCAAATTGTACATTATTACAATTATTCCAACCATCTAAGTATGGCTAGATATATAGCAAAGTTTCCCAGAGCCTTTAGAATCTGTTTTTATGCCTCAGGTTCGCACTGCTCCTTGGAACACTACAAGAGCCTTCATTGCTGCCATGAAGGGCAAGTGTCTCTTGGAGGTGACTGGGGTCGCAGATCCCACAGGGTGTGGTGAAGGATTTTCCTATGTGAAGATTCCAAACAAACCAACACAGCAGAAGGTGAGACCATCTGAATCTCTAGAAGGTGAAAATCAAGGGAGGAGGAAATGGAGGTGGTTCAATAGTGGAGATGAATGGGGTAGAGGATCTGGAAAGCAGTTAAGGTGACAGGATGAACTTAGAATAGGTATCTGTTATAATGAGTTAAACTTACTGGGATTCTTATCTGTTTCATTTTATTTTGATTTTGGGGTAGGATGATAAGGAGCCTCAACCGGTAAAGAAGACAGTGACAGGAACAGATGCAGACCTCCGTCGCCTCTCTCTGAAAAATGCTAAGCAACTGCTACGTAAATTTGGTGTGCCTGAGGAAGAGGTTGGTGTGAAAGAGGAAAACTCAAAGCCTCCTAGGGGCTTTGTATAAAGAGGAAAAAAACTAGGAGGCAGATGTAAGGACTATCTGAAGAATTTTGTGGTGTAGATGTGGATCTTGGATATTTTTCAGGCGTTAACTTTCCCAAAGCTTTCTGTTTAACATGCATTAGGTAAGTTTTAAAATTTTTTAAATTTATTTTTAAAGAGATGGGAAGGGAGGGAGAAAGAGGGAGAGAAGCATCAATGTATGGTCGCCTCTCATTTTCTCCCAACTGGGGACCTGGCCTGCAACCCAGTCATGTGCCCTGACTGGGAATCAAACCAGCGACCCTTGGTTCACAGGCCAGTGATCAGTCTCCTGAGTCACACCAGACAGGTCTTTTTTGCTCTTCTTTTTTTTTTTTTCCTGTCTACCTCTCTGTGTGCCTTGGTTTGTTCTTTGAGATCCCTGGATGATTCATGTATGTATGTGTCTCTTGTAGATTAAGAAGTTGTCCCGCTGGGAAGTGATTGATGTGGTACGCACAATGTCGACAGAACAGGCCCGTTCTGGAGAAGGGCCTATGAGTAAATTTGCCCGTGGATCAAGGTTTTCTGTGGCTGAACATCAAGAACGTTACAAAGAAGAATGCCAGCGCATCTTTGATCTACAGAACAAGTATGTTCTTTTAGTGTTGCAGAAAGTCCAAGCTGGAAGAGTTAGTGGAGTCCCAGACACTATTCTATAGTGAATTAGGAGGTCACCTAACAATGTGACTTGGGTAGTTAGGTATTCTAGATTTCTGGGTGGTATCTGTTCATAATACTGCTAGAGTACCCATTCCCTTCAAAGCAACTTGGCAACAGTTTTGAATGGTAAGAGGTTCTAGGTTTGAGCTTTGGTTCCATGGCAACTTGTTGCCTGGAAACCACCACAGTGGTGGGAAAGGACAGGTATCTTTTTTCTGAAGGCTTACTGATGCGAGAATGGTAATGCCCTATTAAAAATGAGTAATGTGCTTATTCTCAGGCTTTTTTAGGAATTCTGGATATGAAATGCTGTGTTCATATTTCAAACTTACCTTGTTAACTAAATGTCTAGGAAAATTTAGTAAGGCTTTTCTGTTAGGGTCCCATGTCTTAGTGGATTTTGAGTATTCCTTTTTCAAGCTGGTTTCCCAATTTCCTGCCCTTGCCTAAAACTATATTTGTTCAACTCTTTAGTATTTCCCCTGGTCTTAGTTTAACATTTTTTTCTCTTTTTAGGGTTTTGTCATCAACTGAAGTGCTATCAACTGACACAGATAGCAGCTCAGCTGAAGACAGTGACTTTGAAGAAATGGGAAAGAACATTGAGAATATGTTGCAGAATAAGAAAACCAGCTCTCAGCTGTCACGTGAACGGGAGGAGCAGGAGCGGAAGGAACTACAGCGGATGCTACTGGGTGAGGCTAGTGGCTTCATAGACAAAAAAGAAGGATTAGAAAAGTGTAAATAAATTCACACTAGTAACTGAGGCAAAAGCATAGACAGCAGTAGTAGGGGATGAGTGTAGAAAAGCCTGTAAATGAGGTAGAAATTACTAAAAACAGGACTCTAGTTTGTCTGTGTGGCACAAATGGGAGAGTTGTTGCCAATCTACTACTGCTTCTGTCTCTGCCAGCCTGGCTAAGCCAGGGTAATCAATGCTGTTCATCAGGTTAGCTTTTTAGCCATTCATCCTATGATTAATAGGAAAGAGTATTTTTTATGGAGCCAAGTTTGAACCCTGGCAGTTTAATTTTTTTTTAAAGATATTATTTATTATTTCCAGGGAGAGAGGCAGAGAGGGCGAGAGACATCAATGTATGGTTGCCTTTCACCTGCCTCCAGCCACAGAGCTGGCTGGAGACCTGGCTTACAACCTGATTATGTACCCTGGCTGGGGAATTGAACCAGCAATCTTTGGGTTCACAGGCTGATGCCTTATCCACTGTACCATCAGCCAGGGCTCTGGCAGTTTAATTTTAAAAATTGTTTTTAATTCTTAATGTTTACTTAAGAAAATATTTATTTATTTTTAGAGAGAGGAAAAGGGAAGGAAACATTAACATGTGGTTGCCTCTTCCTTGCCCCCAAATGGGGACCTGGCCTGCAACCCAGGCATGTACCCTGTCTGGGAATTGAATTGGCAACCCTTTGTTTTGCAGGTTGATGCTCAGTCCACTGAGTCATACCAGCCAGGGCTAAAACGGGGTTTAAAATAACTGTTTAGAAAGTGTTGAAGTTAAGGTTGGGAGTGATAAATTTCTGAATTGATTTGAGATATGGATATTGAGAATGAAAAGAGGAAAACCAAGGTGACCTTAGGAGTTCACTCTGGGCTTGCTAAAAAAATGTGGCACCATCGATTGAAGACGTAAATTTTAAAGAAGGAAGCAGTATTAAGATAGGAAGGTGTGCCCTGGCTGGTGTGGCTCAGTGGATTAGCGCCAGCCTGTGAACCAAAGGTCACTGGTTCGATTCCCTAGTCAGGGCACATACCCAGGTTGTTAGCCAGGTCTCCAGCCTGGTCCTTAGCTGGAGGCAGGTGAAAGGCAACCATACACTGATGCTTCTTTCCCTTTCTTCCTCCCTCCCTTCTCTCTGAAAATAATGAATAAAATCTTTTTTAAAAATTGTAATTGTGGACCCTGGCTGGTGGCTCAGTGGATAGGCACTGGCCTGCGAACCCAAAGGTCACTGGTTTGATTCCCAGCCAGGGCAACATAACTAGGTTGCAAACCAGGTCTCCAGCCAGGTCTGTAGCTGGAGGCAGGTGAAAGGCAACCATACATTGATGTTTCTCTCCCTCTCTTCCTCTCTCCTTTCCCCTCTCTCTGAAAAATAATAAAAATCTTAAACAATAAAAAAAATTAAAAGAAAATTGTAATTGTGGAATTTGAGGCCCTTATGACCCTTCTCAACATGGATGTCAAATAGGTGATTGAAAACATGGATGTAGTTACTGAGAGATAGGATAAAGGCTGAAGATGGAGGTTTAAATGACTATTCTCACTCATAGTAATCTTTTTCTTTGCCTCCTTCTCTTTGTAAAAGCTTTGTGTCATTTTGTTATTCTGACTGTGTTGTAAAGATGTGATAAAGCCTTTTCACCAGCGTGGTCCTGGACCAGCAGCATCTACATCACGTGAGAGTTTGTTAGAAATGCAGAATCTGTTCTGGCTGGTGGCACAGTGCATAAGGCACCAGCCTGCAAACCCAAAGGTCGCTGGTTCTATTCCCAGCCAGGGCACGTAACCAGGTTGCAAGCCAGGTCTCCAGCCAGGTCTGTAGCTGGAGGCAGGTGAAAGGCAACCATACATTGAATACATTGATGCCTCTCTCTAAAAATAAAATCTTTAAAAAAAAAAAAGGTAGAACCTCAGGCCTCACCCAGAATCTACTGAATTAGAATCTATAATTTAAGGTGATATTCAGGTGATTCTTACGCATTCATAGTAAAGTTTGAGAAGCATACTCTAGGCCTTAAGACTCTGTTTCTGTGGTGCTCCCACTCCCCAGGTGCTTGGGTGTTATTCTTTAATGTGCTCATCAACTACTACTTGCTTGGACCTTCTTTGCACTGTTGTTCAGAGGAGTCAATACAGCTGCTGCTCTTCTGTCTCCTATAACAAACATGGAGTTCTTTGAGATCCTTCTGAAACTTATACTTAAAATGGGAATATTGGCAGTGGTAAAATGAAGTCAGGAAAGGACAAGTCAGGGTATTGGGGGGATGGTTGGGACTTTCATACTTTTTGTTAGAACCATAGTTTTGTGGCATGTTGAGCTTCAAGGTTTTCACTTAACCCCAAGAAAATCGCCATTTGGGTGGTAGGGGGAATGTGTGGAAATCTTTTTCTGCCTTGCAGCAGCAGGCTCAGCAGCAGCAGGAAACAATCACAGAGATGATGATACAGCTTCTGTGACTAGCCTTAACTCTTCTGCCACTGGCCGCTGTCTCAAGATTTATCGTACATTTCGAGATGAAGAGGGGAAGGAGTATGTTCGCTGTGAGACGGTCCGAAAACCAGCTGTCATAGATGCCTACGTGCGCATAAGGACCACAAAAGATGAGGAGTTCATGTGAGTTGGACTTACCACCCTCCACTGTGACAAGAATGATAATGGTGGGGAGTGAGAGTGAGGATGGGTGCTTTAGTTTTAGTGACAGGATTCTGCACAGTTGTCCCTGGAAGTCTTAATTGCCTTTTAGAATTTAGGGTTTGAATAGGGCCATATCACAGGGAGAATTCCAAATTTGCTACAGCATAAAGGCATATTTTCAGTTTTACCTGGGTCCTTTGCATTTTGGTTAGTTGGGTGGCTGACAAAAATCTTGGGGATTACTCTCATTCTGAGAGCCATGCCACTCTGCAAATGGAAGGTTGGTGATGGGGAAAGATGGGAATGCTGGGTGACCCCTTTTATTTCAGTGTAGACAGATATGTTAGTTCGGAGATGTTTAGCTATTAGGAGAGTCTTCTTGGCTTAGGTTTGCTTATGGTCCTGTTATTTCCATCTCCGCCCCCACTGTTACGCAGTCGAAAATTTGCCCTTTTTGATGAACAGCATCGAGAAGAGATGCGAAAAGAACGGCGGAGGATTCAAGAGCAGCTCAGGCGGCTTAAGCGGAATCAGGAGAAGGAGAAGCTTAAGGGTCCTCCTGAGAAAAAGCCTAAAAAATTAAAGGAGCGTCCTGACCTAAAAGTAAGTGTAGTGTCGTGTTATTATAACTTAACAAAGCAAAGGAAGAAGGCATACTTTTTCTCTTAGCTTTTGGGACCCTTCCTTGTTGGAATGAGGGCAGTATCATCAAAAGCTAGTCCGAACTGACCTAGTATGACTGGTGCCAACAACACCAGACCTAATCTGGTGCCATTGGGTGTCATTTCATATCTCATCCATTGGAAATACTTTCTAGGAGTTGAGATAGGTTTGATGGATTTTTTACATGTACATTTATGTACATATGTACACGTACACACATTTTTAAATTTAAGTATTGAAGCAACATAAAATACATGTTGCTTTGCATAACTTAGGTAGGATTGCAGATATTACTATGCAGTGTAACTATAACTTGCATCACAAAATGAGACAATTCTGGTGCAGTGGAAGGAGCCGTGGACTTGCAAAGAGAAGACCTGGATTCAGGTCTGCTTGCCATTTAAGAGATCTGTGCCCTTAACCTCTCCAAACCTGTTTTTCTTCTATAAAATGATACCTGCCTTACAGGGTTGTTATATTAAGTGATATAATGCATGGGAGATACTTTATAAACTATAAAATGCTAAACAAATTTTTACTGCTGTTAACATGAGATCATTAAAATATTTTAATATTCTTTCTTATACCATAAATTCTTTCTTGTATCATAAGTGTGATACAGTATTGACTTCATTTTACAGATGAAAATAGAGTCAGTTGCAAAACTGAGATGAGATCTTGGTATTTATTATTTAGCCATTTCCCTGGGGCTGGGAATATGTTCATGCTGACTGCCTGTGCTCTCAAATGCAATCTTAGGCCTCCAGCAGCCTTTCTTCTGTATGTTTACTATTTTCATAGTTTATAACTTAAAATTGGGCGTGGAAATCCTCCCCCTTTTCTTTCTTACTTGATTTTTAAAGAAATATTTGTTCTCTATATTTTTATAATGTGTCCTTTTCATAAATGCATGCACTTTTGTCCAGTGCCTTCTGGTTGAAAGGTGTTTAACAGCTCTTGTTGAACACAAGTTCTGAGCTTGTCTTTGGTTCCCTCCTGCCTTGTATGTTTTTTTCTGTTTTAGTAGATATTTGTTTAACTATTATTTTTCTGTGCAAAAAAAACTTCATTGAAAGTTTTATTCTGGAAAGGTCATAGGCTGAACTACTTAATACTTTAAGTTGTATATATTTCTTCTGACATGAATACTTTTCCTCCTGCAGCTGAAATGTGGGGCTTGTGGTGCCATTGGGCACATGAGGACAAACAAATTCTGCCCCCTCTATTATCAAACAAATGCTCCACCTTCCAACCCTGTTGCCATGACAGAGGAGCAAGAGGAGGAGTTGGAAAAGACAGTTATTCATAATGATAATGAAGAACTTATCAAGGTTGAAGGGACCAAGATTGTCTTAGGGAAACAGCTGATTGAGAGGTAAGGGATAGCAAGCAAGCAGCAGGAAGTGCCACAGAGGAGATCAGTTGGCAGTTGGTGATATTATTGATGGGTGGCAGGGGTGGATGTGATATACTACCTGACGTGAAACTGAGGGCATAGGAACTTTGATGGATTTTTCTCTGTAATTGTTGGCAATAATGAAACTTACAATCTTGTTGTAAGGTACTTGCTAAGTTTTACCATTTCCTCTGAACTTTCTTATTTTTAAAATAAAACTACCCTGTAGTTATGAGGATAAAAATGAGAGACACTATATAAAGCACAGTGCCTGGCAGTAGTAGATGCTCTTCGTATTTTACCTCTAGGGACTGATAATATTTGTAAGGTCCCTAATCCCAGAATGTTTTATTTATTTTATTTTTAATTTCTATTTTAAAAATTCAGATTTCCATCCTTATTAGCACTCAGTTCCTGTCTTTTAAAATGTTTTAAATTTTTGTTATTTAATATTTTCAGAGAGAGGGGAAGGGAGAGGGCCAGAGAGGGAGAAAGACATCAGTATATGGTTGCCTTTCACCTACCTCCAGCTACAGACCTGATTGGAGACCTGGCTTGCAACCTGGTTATGTGCCCTGGCTGGGAATCGAACCAGCGACCTTTGGGTTCCTAGGCCGGTGCCTTATTCACTGTGCCACCAACCAGGGCTTCAGAATGTTTTAATTATGGACCATCCAAAAAGATTGAGACATAAACTATGCTTATACCTACCTGTCTCTTACCCTCAGAAAATTTAATAGAGAAGTGGTGAAGTGTTGTTTTTGTTTTTTTTTAAGATTTTATTTATTGATTTATTTTGAGAGAGAGAGGAGAAAGGGAGAGAAACATACACGTGTGGTTCCTTCTTACTTGCCCCCAGCTGGAGACCTGGTCCACAACCCAGGCATGTGCCCTAACTGAGAATCGAACCAGGGACCCTTTGGTTTGTAGGCCAGTACTCAATCCACTGAGCCACACCAGCCAGGTTTAGAAGGTGCTTTTTTTTTTTTTTTTTTCTTTTTCTTTTAGATTTTATTTATTTATTTTTAGAAAGAGGAGAAGGCAGGGAGAAAGAGGGAAAGAAACATCCATGTGTGGTTGCCTTTTGTATGTCCACAACTGGGGATCTGACTCGCAACCCAGGCATGTGCCCTGACTCGGAATCAACCTGGCAACTGTTTGGTCCAGGTCGAGAGTTTTTTTTAATTTAAATTTTTCTGTAATTTTTTAGTTTGAAAACTGCAAACCTTACAGAAAAACTGAAGAGAACAATACAGCATACTATTCCTCTAAATTTACCAGCTGTTAGCATTTGTTACATTTGTTCTTTTTTTTTTTTAAGATTTTTTAATTTATTATTTTTAGAGCGAGAGGAAGGGAGAGAGGCAGAGAGGGAAAGAGACATCTATGTATGGTTGCCTTTCACCTGCTTCCAGCTGGAAACCTGGCTGGAAACGTGGCTTGTAACCTGATTATGTGCTCTGGCTGGGAATCGAACTAGCGACCTTTGGGTTTGCAGGCCAACACCTTATCCACTGTGCCACCAGCCAGGGTCATTTGTTCATTTTTATGTATTTAAACTATTTTCACTGAACTGATTGGAAATAAGTTGCAGGCATCATGCCATTTCACTTATCAATTTTTTAGCATAAACTTGAACCCTTGCTGGTGGCACAGTGGATAAGGTGCCAACCTGCAAACCCAAAGGTCGCTGGTTTGATTTCCCAGCCAGGGCATATAACCAGGTTGCAAGCCAGGTCTCAGCCAGGTCTGTAGCTGGAGGCAGGTGAAAGGCAACTATACATCGATGTCTCTCTCCCTCTCTGCCTCTCTCCCTTCCCCTCTCTCTAAAAATAATAACTTAAAATATATATAAAGATACAACAACTTGATACTTAGCATCCTTTCAGTAGTATGTCATATCCCATTCTTATGCAAATGTCCTTAGTTGTCTCAATGTCCTTTATTGCCTAGCCCCAATTTCAGGATCCAGTCCCAGTTCTTCTCATTTAAAACTGTCTTTCCCACCTTTTTTGGTGTTTACATTGTTGAATTTTCTTTTTAAGATTATATTCATTAATTTCAGAAAGAAGGGCAGGGAGAAAAGAAGGAAGAAAGGGAGAGAACCATCAGTATATGGTTGCCTTTTACCTGCCTCCAGCTGGAGACCTGGCTTGCAACCTGGTTATGTGCCCTGACTGGGGAATCGAACCCACAACCTTCGGGTTTGCAGGCTGGCGCCTATCCACTGAGCCACACCAGCCAGGGCTGAATATTTTATTTTTTTGGGGAGTCCAGGCCAATTGTCTCATAAAATGTCCCACATTATGCCCTGGCTGGTGGCACAGTGGATAAGGCCCTGGCCTGCGAAACCAAAGTTAACTGGTTCGATTCCCAGCCAGGGCAGCGTAACCAGGTTGCAAGCCAGGTCTCCAGCCAGGTCGGTGGCTGGAGGCAGGTGAAAGGCAACCATACATTGATGTTTCTCTCCCTCTCTGCCTCTCTGTAAAAATAATAATAAAATCTTTTAAAAAAAAAAGTCCCACATTCTGGTTTTGTCTGGTTTTCTCATTAATTACATTTAGATTAAATGTCTTCGGCAAGATTACTACATAGGTGGTAATTTAATACACCTCATTAGGAAGCTCATAATGTCAGGTTTTCTTCTTATTTTAATCATCTTGTGATGATCCTAGATTCCTATGTAATAGATATATTTTAATTTTTGTAATTAATATACAAAATATTAATTTTGTATATTACAACAGGGTGAATATCCTGTTCTCTAACCGTCACTCTCTCAGTTGTTTTATCATCCATTGATGATCATCGCCTAACAGTTATTACACACTGGGGGTTGCAAAACAATGGTTTATTTCTAATTGTAGAATTATTTCTACATTAAATGGAATTCTGTAAAGAAAAGTTTATCCTCCCTATTTTTTTGCGTCACCATTTGTCTGCTTATACCATCTTCCACTATCAATCACCCCCTACCCTCAGCACTTCCTTTTTGAATACTACTATGGATTCTGAACTTTTTCCTTTGTAAACTTAACCTCACCATAAATTTTTTTTTTTAAGATTTTATTTCATTATTTTTAGAAAGAGGAGAAGGGAGAGAGGGAGAGAGACATCAGTATATGGTTGTGTTTCACCTGCCTCCAGCCACAGACCTGACTGGAGACCTGGTTTGCAGCCTAGTTAGGTGCCCTGGCTGGGGAATCGAACCTGCGACCTTTGGGTTTGCAGGCCGGCACCTTATCCACTGTGCTACCAGCCAGGGCCCTCATCATTAATTTTAATGCCCATATTGTCCCAAATTTGACTTCTTCAAACTAGATCCTGCTTGCTTTTGAAATGTCCCTGTAAAACTTTGAGAACTGGTCCTGGTTGGTGTGGCTCAGTGGATTAGGTGTTGGCCTGTGAACCAAAGGATTGCTGGTTTAATTTACAGTCAGGACACATGCCTGGGTTGTGGGCCAGGTCCCCAGTTGGGGGCACTCGAGAGGCAACCATACATTGATGTTTCTCTCCCTCCCTTCCCCTCTCTAAAAGTAAGTAAATAAAATCTTTAAAAAATAAAACAAAATGAAACAGTAAACTTTGAGAACTTCTTTGCTTTCTGGCATTAGATGTTCTAAGCTCTCCTTGAAATTTCCCTGTCTCTGACCTAGAATTAGCCATTTCTTTAATGGAGCCCTGGTTCCATTTATTAGGGAATGCTATTTAGAAACCATGATCTAGATGCCATTACTTCTTGGCTCTTAACTGGACAGAACTAGGAAATATACATGTATTGTAAATCACAACTTCATAGAGATACCTCCAGTTCAGATTGAATCGAAAGATTCTCAGCTCCCCCCATTTCATATTTTCTCTGGTTCCCCATATCAGTATATTTATTCATTTTTTTTCCGTATGACACACTAAATAGTTTGAGAATTACAATAACTATCACTACCAACAATAAACCTATAAAGTAGAATCAGGTGTATTCTGTCGTTTGTTGTTCTTTGACTAATATATGCCACTGAAGTTGTACAGTCAGGATATTCAAAATATATTTGAATTCTTTTTTGTGTGTATTTTAAAATTTGATATTCAGTTTTATTAGTTTGTTTCTGATTCTTTGTAAGTTTTAGGTTCTATTTATATCCTTGTTGATTTAATTTATTAATACTATAATAGTCATGTTTTGAAGCGCATTGGAAAAGGAAGTTTTTCTAATTTCCCAGTCATCTTGATCCTATACAGTGGAAGGGAAGAGGGTGGATGGACTTGTAATGGTTGAGGGAAAGTCAGAATGTTTGTTTATTTATTTGCAGTACCAGTTTCTAATTTTTCCCTTGTTCCTATTCTAAGTTAAGTTTTCTAACCCTTTAACCAAAGAGAGAATATTGGAGCCAGAAGAATTCTTGAAATTCATTTACCCTAGCTTCCTTATCTTCTAAATAGGAAATTGAGGTGAAGTTGTGGCTTGCGTAGCTAGTTCTTTATTAACTTGGCGATCCTGTGAGGCCTGGCCTGATCTGAGCCTTAGATTGTGGATGTCTGGCCTTGGTTTGGCTTCTTCCTCCTTAAGTTTGTGGTTAGGTAGTTTGGACTTTTTCAGCCTAGTTGCTTTTTCTTCTGGGGACTAGAAATAGGGGCTGCACTCTATGAATATGTTCTTGATTGCAGTGCCGATGAGGTTCGCAGAAAATCACTGGTTCTCAAGTTCCCTAAACAGCAACTTCCTCCCAAGAAGAAACGGCGAGTTGGAACCACTGTTCACTGTGACTATTTGAATGTGAGTATTTACATTGCTTCTTTCTGACCAAAGGAGATTCTCATTTGATTCCCCTAGCCCTCTGAGCCATGGCTGTGGCACAGCCTTAGATTCTCCCTTTGCCCTTGCCCTGAAAATGATGTGGACTCTTCATTACAAGACTTCCAAACTATATCTAGCCAGAAGAAAGTAATTTTTAAAATCTATACAAGTATTCTGATTCCTTATTCTCTTTAGCGACCTCATAAGTCCATCCACCGACGCCGGACAGACCCCATGGTGACATTGTCGTCCATCTTGGAGTCTATCATCAATGACATGAGAGATCTCCCAAATGTGAGTTCATTGCATTCATATCTATAATAGGGATGGCAAGGCTCTTTGTTCTGTCTGTGACTTCAGATAGAGGACAGTAGAGCACAGCCCTACATACATGGAACTCCTAGTTCTCTGGGATGTAGTTTTTGTTTTTGTTTTTGTTTTTGTTTTTGTTTTAAAAACAGTTTAGTATAGGAAATAGATCTCCATGAGAAAGAGTCCTTCCAGAGTTGGTGACCAGGTAGACAGGTAAGATCAGAGACAATCTTTAGGAATTGGCTCTGGCTGGTATTCTTTGCTTATGGGTGGCACTGGCTCTTGTTTGCACAGACGTACCCTTTCCACACTCCAGTCAATGGAAAGGTTGTAAAGGACTACTACAAAATCATTACTCGACCAATGGACTTACAGACACTCCGTGAAAATGTGCGTAAACGCCTCTACCCATCTCGGGAAGAGTTCAGAGAGCATTTGGAGCTCATTGTGAAAAATAGCGCAACCTACAATGGTAAGAATCATCTGTTCTTTGAAGAGTTCACCTTTCAGATGCTTGTTTATTCCTTACTAGTTGTAAATGCAGACTAGATTGAACTGATTGAAAGGAACATGTATTAGTGCATTTTGAGGTTATGAAAACCAGGTAGTATACATTTTAGTTATTTAATATACAAGTGACTTTTTAAAAAAAAATGTTTATTATTTCCAGAGAGAGGGGAAGGGAGAGAGGCAGAGGGGAAGAGAAACATCAATGTATGGTTGCCTTTCCCCTGCCTTTAGCTATGGACCTGGCTGGAGACCTGGCTATGTGCCTTGGCTGGGAATCGAACCAGCAGCCTTTTGAGTGTGCAGTCCGGCGCCTTATCCGCTATGCTACCAGCTAGGGCACAAGTGACTCTTGAGCAACACAGGTTTGAAGTGCACAAGTGCACTTATATGTGACTTTTCAGTTGACCCCATGCAGTTCAAATCCACATTGTTCAAGAGTCAGCTGGCAGTGAGAATCTGAATATGTGGAGGGCCAACCTAAGTTACTATTCATGGGTCTTCAACTGTGTAAGCAGCCAGCACTTCTAACCTCCCTGTTGTTCAAGGGCCAACTGTACTGTATATCACTACTTTCTTTTAAAAAAAAATCATTATTTTTATGAAGAGGGGAACAGAGGGAGAGAAGCATCAATGTGTGGTTGCCTCTGGCATGCCCCCAATGGTGGGCCTGGCTGGCAGCCCAAGCATGTGCCCCGACTGGGAATCGAACCGGCAGCCCTTTGGTTCCTAGGCCAGCACTCAATCCACTGAGCCGTACCAGCCAGGGCGATATATCACATCTTTATTACCATTTTTAAATTACTTTGTGGAGAATTTGGAGTCTTACCTGTTGAAATGAAACAGTTGCATCCTGGCTGGTGTGGCTCTGTAGATTGAGTGCTGCCTTACACATGCCTGGGCTGCAGGCCAGATCCTCAGTTGAGGGTGCGTGAGCAGCAACTGATATAGCTCTTGGACATCACATGTTTCTTTCCCTCTATTTTTCCTTCCCTTCCCCTTTGTCTAAAAATAAATTAATAAAATCTTAAAAAGATTTAAAAAAAAAAGAAGCAGTTGCCCAGGGAAGTCCTAGGAGAAAGAAGCAGGCCTGGATTAAAGAGAGAGAGTGAAACATTCAATGTAGGTGGAACCTGTGCAGAGTATGTGCTTGTGACCATATTTGCTGTGTGTGAAATCTTTGATTTGGTCTACAAACCGATTATAGGGAATGTTACATATTCACTTTGGTGGAAGCTAGAAAGGCAGGGAGGAAGAAGTCTATATGAGTCTTTAAATGGGGAGAACAATACAGTTTCTTCACATAAAGGATCAAGTTTTGTGGTTTTTATTGTCTCCTTGGGCACAGATTCATATATAAATGTAGGGATTAAGAGTACAGATAGAGTATGAGTATGGCATTGCCTTTTACTAATTGAGTTACTTTAGACAAGTTATTTAACTATTCGTAGCCTCCTCAGTTTTCTTATCTGTAAACATAGGGCAATAGTAGTGCTTAAATTTTAAGACCTTTCACAAGCAGGCCTGACCTATTTATCTACTGTTACCTCCAATGATTGGCTCCCGTTCCTACTATCTGCTATATTCAATAGTACATTTCACTAAACATCCTGTGCCATTTTTGATACTTTTGCACAGTGTTTGCCCTTCATCTGCAATGCTCTTTCTTGTCAGTGGGGAATTTTTATTCCTATTTCCAGACCGATTCATATCATCACTTCATGAAGACTTATTCAAGTTGCCCAGAATATCCTTTTTTGATCTTCTGTCACCTCTTAGCACAATTAAACTGATACAGGTTTTATTGTTATATGTAATATTTATATGTCTGATTGTCCTACCACTTTGTGATTTATTAGAGGATGTCTTATTCATCTTTGTATTTCCATGGCCTAGCAGAATACAAGATATATACAAGTGAAGAATAAATTTGTTAAACCCAACTGTCATTCAAGTTGCAAGGATAAATACTTAAAAATCTTTTAACTTGCCGAAGCATGTCTTTGATCAGTGGATGTTTGGGATTAATTTCAAATGTTTTCTTCTCGCTGGCATACTAATTTGTAGAGATGTTCTTGCCTGTTTGGTATGCTTGAGCTTTCATGATTCTTTCTATGTTGCCAAACCATCTGTACGGGCTGGCCACAAGAGCACATGGAGACTCTGTCAGGTGCTGAGATACCACAGCCTTTCCAGTCTTGTTCTTGAGGGCTTTATCTTTCATCCAGTTGAGCAGAGGCTCAAATTCTTTCTCAGTTGCCTCCCGATTCTCCATAGATTTCTCACTTTCATCAAATTTCACTCCTTCCTTGACAACATTCTGGAATCTCTTCCCATCAGACTCAGGAAGAGCCTGAATGTAGTATTCATCCACAGGTTCTGTGAAATAAATCACTTCATAGCCCTTTTTCAGAAGTTGCTCAACAGATGGAGACGATTCGGCCTCTTTTCTGTTGGACACAGCCATGAAGTAGATTTTGTCCTGTTTCTCCTTTATTCTTTCCAAGTACTGGTCTAGGCTAGTGCTGTCACTTGGATGATGAGAAGACTAGAATCTAAGTTTAGCAAGACATGTTCTATTTGAGTGGTTTTCAATCATTCCGAGCTTGATGTTGATACCAAATTCTTTCCAAAAAGTATCATTGTATTTCTCAATAGTAGTGTTTTTTATCATGTCCAGAGATTTACTTACAAGCTTCTTTCTAATCACCTTAAGCAGTTTATGTTACCAAAGATTCTCATGGAAAACATTCAAGGGTAGATCATCTGAGTCCATCACACCCTTGATAAAATTAAAGTACTAGGGCATCATGGAAGTTGTCGGTGATGAATACTATAGCTTAATTTAATCGCTCTTCCTGGATCCATACTTGCCAGACCACGTGGAGCAGATGTGGATACAAATAACATGGACTTGAAAGGAACTTCCCCTTCAGCAGTAAAGTGGATATAAGCCATGGAGTCTTCACTTTCCTTTGAAAATTATTTGTAGAAAGCTTTATATTCATCCTCTTCTACTTCTTTTGATGGTCTCTGCCATATTGGTTTGATACCATTCATAAGTTCCCAATCTCAGTTTTTTCTTTTTTTTATCTTCATTATTTTTAAAAAAGATTTTATTTATTATTTTCAGAGAGAGGGGAAGGAAGAGAGGCAGAGAAAGAGAGAAACATCAATGTATGGTTGCCTTTCACCTGCTTCCAGCCAGAGACCTGGCTTGCAACCTGGTTATGTTGCCCTGGCCGGGAATTGACCAGTAGTGACCTTTGGTTTTGCAGGCCGGGACCTTATCCACTGTGCCACCAGCCAGGGCTTTCAGTTTTTTCCGTTTTTTTAGTTTTCAGTTTCTTTTCTTCTTTTTCCACTGCAGTTTCATCCTCAGATTCTTCTTTTTCTCCTTTTGTTTCTTCTTCTCCAGTGGGTTCCTCAACAGTTTTAGTCTTGCTGCTCCACATATAAATAGGAAAGCTTATGAATTGTGAATACTTTTGGATGAGATTTTTAATTGTATCCACCAATTCAAGGTAATCAGATGCTGTTGCTTTTAAAGCAAGAGTAATTGTCATTCCCTGTCCCTAAGTGTTTCCTCTTGGGTCAGCAATTACAGAAAATTCATTGGGTGTCAAATTCCCAGATGTGCTGGGTATCATTGTTGTGTTTTGATGTGATAATAACCTTATCTGCTATAAGGAAGGCAAAATAGAAAGAAGCCAACACCAAACTGGCTAATCAATTCAGATGTTGACTGGCCTTCCTCTTGCACCTTGGTCATTTCTTTAAAACTCGCTTGTCCCAGATTTGGCTATGGTACCAAGGTTTTTAACCAACTCGTCACTGGTCATTCCCATACCAGTGTTTGTGACATGTAGCACATTCTTCTCCTTGTCATGCTTAATTTTGACCATTAGTTCCTCATTTCCAGAATGAGCATTTTCATCAGTCAGTGATACTAGATTTTAAATAATTTCTCTGAGGAAAATGTCTTTATACAGTGAATTTTTAAGTTTCATCATTCTGTTTACTTCAGCTTGGAAGGCAAACTTTTCTGGTTTCTCTCTAAGTTCTCTTATTTGGGATGCACTTAATCCATCCAACTGAATAGTTTCTTCTCTCTGTACTACTTCATCACTTGTCCTTGAGCCTTCTCTACTTTTACCCAGCTCCTCTTCTACTGTGCCATCCATATCAACTTCATCTGCAGCTTGGACCAACCCGAAGGTCAGTAGTATGCAACACAGGCCCAGCGCCCACGGGGCCCTCATGTCATGGGGCCAGAGAGTCTCAAGTCCCTTTTGATCACAGGAGCCGCCTCAGTCCTGCGACCCCTGGGTTCAGATCCTCACATCTCATGCTGCATGGTCTGCCCACTACCCCTGGGCAGGTCCAATCCCTTTTCACCCCACTTCTTGAGGGTGGAAGATGGGAAACACCTTGTTTATTGTTCAGTCAGTATTTACAGACATTCTGTTATTTCATCCATAGATATTTTAAGCACTTAAAATTTGTCTTACAATGATTTATTTTCATGTCATTCTCTTTGACTAAATGAAGAACTAAGATAGGAACTGTGTCTTATTTTCTCATTTTTCTTGTCATTCAATATGTCATTAAACATTTGTTGAATTAATAAATGAATGCTAAATTAATTAGCATTTGAGAAAAGAGCTGAGGTTTAGGCTCTGGGGAACACTTACATGAAAGAATAGACAGGGGAAGGTAAGCAAAGAAGTACTAGAAGAAAGTAGTCAGAATTACTATCTAGATGAAAATGTTTTAAGTATCCTGGTGAGCTTAAATTAGGGCAGCCATAAGCAGGGATTGTGTATCAGTTTGAGGATTTTCTGAAACTCTTGTTATGGTTTTCGGTGCAGCTAAAGTCTGAGGCGGGATTGAGATTCTTTTGTGAGAAAGGCTTTGGATTAGCATGTATTGAGAGGACATTACAAACCTTGAGTTCTGCAAACAAAAATTGCAGTCACGAATTCTCTATGCTAAGTATGGAAAGATTTTAAATCATGTATTGATCCCCTCAGCCATCATTAAACCAATTATCATTCCCCATCTATAATATCATTATCAAGGTATTATTAAAGGTAGCAGTATCATCGGTAGTACTACTACGTGTGGATATACACACATAAGGAAGAGTTAAAAATAGTTTATTCATTTGTTATGTATCTACTATTTGTTAGGCACTAAAAATGGAGATAAGACTGGTATATCTGTGTAACCCAGCAGCTAGACTGGTGCCGGGGCCCATATTCAGTACTAAGTAAATGTGGTGAAAGTCTGGAGAAGTGTTGGCAGCTCTTGCCCCCTGTTTTCAACAGTTCCATCTCTTGTTACTCTCTGATTCAGGGCCAAAGCACTCATTGACGCAAATCTCTCAGTCCATGCTGGATCTCTGTGATGAAAAACTCAAAGAGGTAAGACTTTAACATGAGGGAAAGGCAGTGGAATTAGAAGGTGGTGGGTAGTAGGGTTGAGGAAGTAGGGGATGTTAACAGAAGGAAGAGCAGAGAAATGTGGGAGTAGCAGATTTTTAGTATGTTAGAGTCTGGAAAGGATGTTAGAAATTACATAATCTAATCCTTCCTTTTGTAGATAGAAAAACTGAAGTCCATAGAGGAAAAATGACTTGTCCTGGGCATCATGACTATTAAATAGTAGAACTAGGATTAAAATCTAGAACGTACATAAATCTTTAGAAAGGGCCAAGGAAAGTTACTTTCCAGAAAATCACCTAGAACTAAGGGACTTTGTTTTGGCAGGAAGGAATTTTAATTTTTAAAAGATTATCTATATTTCATCATACCAAAAAAACAAACATGGTAACTTTGTAAGCTTACGAAAATACAATGATGATAATGATAATAATGGTAGTGTTGAAGTATAGGCAATCCCTGTATAACACAGCATTTCCATAACGCAGTTTCGCCCTAACATGGTTCAAGAACTGGGGAAACCCTCACACAACACAGTATCCTAGAACACGGTTTCACTGTAACACGATTGGAGAGTCAGAGAAATCCCCAAACAACACGGAGTGTGATAAGAGCTTTTTTTCCCCTGTTTCTCTCTTTTTTTTTAATTTTATTGTTGTTGTATTACATCCAATAAGAGAAGAGCTTTTAAGAGTAAAACAAAATATTCTCATTTGAAATTAGGGAAGTCCTCCCAAAATATGGAATGTAATAAGAGCTTTTAAGGGCAAAAGATCTCATTTTAAATTAATGAAATTTATAAAGATCTCTCAGCTAATAGCAAGCAATCTAAAATAACAGATTTTAGCTCTGGCTGGTGGCACAGGAGGTAAGGCGCTAGCCTGTGAACCCAAAGGTCTCTGGTTCTATTCCCAGCTAGGGCACATAACCAGGTTGTAAGCCAGGTCTCCAGTCAGGTCCATAGCTGGAGGCAGGTGAAAAGCACCCATACATTGATGTCTCTCTCCCTTTCTGCCTCTCTTCCTTCCCCTCTCTCTAAAAAATAATAAAATCTTTTTAAAAAATAAAATCAATTTTTAAAATAAAAATTAAAAATAACAGGTTTTTTGCAAAAAGTATAGGATAGAAGTTAAGATAATGCTGAATGACAGTCAGTGAAGGACAAATATCATATGATCTCACCCATTACAGGACAATAATGAGCAAAACTAACAACAAGCAAAACAGAACCAAATATATGAATACAATGAATAGTCCTTCAGTGGTCGGGGAAAGGGGTTGGGGGGAGCAGGGAGGCAGAGGCAAGAAAGGGGAGCAGCTTAGACAAGAACCTAGTATAAAGGAACCATGGACATGGACAACAGGTGGGATTGACTTTGGGGGGAATGGGTGGGTGGGGAGGGGGACAGAGGGGAGCAAAAAGGGGATGGATGTAATACAACAACAATAAAATTTAAAAATAAATAATAAAAATAATAAATTACATGGTCAAACTCAGAAAAAAAAAAAGAATGCTGAATGAAGTTCGTAGGATGAAGATAACTTGTCAGAGAGAAAATGCCTTCGGTTAATGGTGCTTAGTAGTGATGATGAAGAAAACATTATTTAATATGTATTATTATTAGGAACCTAACAACAGTGTTATATGGGGGTTACCTGAAGATACTTCATAAAAGAGGATAATCAAATGACTAGTAAACATGAACAGATTCTCAGCTTGATTGATCATTGGGGAAGTGCAAATTTAAACCATAACTAGATACCACTACATAACCACCAGAAAGGCTGATATTTTAAAAGACTTTAAAAAGTTGACAGTACTAAGTATTGGTGAGGACGTGGAACAACTGATACGTAAACATTTTCCTTATACAGTCTGAAGTGAATTTATTGGGTTAGATTCCCTTACATAAAAGTCACTAGTCAACAGTAATGTTGTGAGGGTTTTCAGCAATAGTTTTACAGCAAAAACAGTGTAATATTAACACCTAACTTGGTTAAGGTGTTTTTGTTAAGGAAGCTAAGGTTTTGATGCTCAGGAATGTATATTTTTAGTGATCTGTAAAAATAGAATACAAAATGCTAAGAGAGAGGTTGGTATATCCTTTTTGGTCCTTTTATTGGAATATCATTTATCTGTAATTTTTGCCTGATATTGAATAACTGGCGATCCATACCCTATTTTTAAAGGATTTTATTATTTATTTTTAGAGAGAGGGGAAGGGAGGGAAAAAAGAGAGGGAGAGAAGTATCAATGTGTAGTTGCATCTGTCACACCTCCAACCAAGGACCTGGCCCACAATCCAGGCAGTGCCCTGACTAGGAATCAAATCGGTGACTCTTTGGTTCACAGGCCAGTGCTCAGTCCACTGAGCCACACCAGCCAGGGCATAGTTAAACTTCTTAAGGCAAGGGCAATAGAAAACTGAACCTTAAAATCATCCTTAATTTTGGGTGGTGGTCACACCTCAGGGAAATCACTGTCTGTGTTTTGCTTTGTTTCATGTTCAGAAAGAAGATAAATTGGCTCGTTTAGAGAAAGCTATCAATCCCTTGTTGGATGATGATGACCAAGTGGCATTTTCTTTTATTCTGGACAATATTGTCACCCAGAAAATGATGGCAGTTCCAGATGTAAGTGATCTCCGTGCTGAATATTGTGGGGATAGTACAGGGGGAAGGAAAGGAAAGGACAGTAGGGTGTGCCTGTGTATGTATGTCAGGGAGTCTGGAGGGTAGTGTTTGTTGGTTCAGACTGGCATACAAATTAAAAAACTGATTTGTTGGCTCTACGTGCACATTTTTTAAATCAAAGAGGCCAGGAATCTGTGGATATAGAGAGCTTCTTTCTTACTGTTTACATTCAGTCTTTGCTTCTGAATAGCCCTGGAGAGAAATAGTATGCCAGCGAATGGGAAGCTTTGGATTTAGAATTGTTTCTTGAAAAATGACAGCTTGATAATTACCTATGTTTGTTGTCTTTTATTTCTTTTATTTTTGTTTTTTCAGCTTTGTGACATGGGTACCATGTTGATTCTATGTACCATTTTGTTGCCTAGGATCCTGCTTAAGAATTCAGAACCTAAGTTTTCTTTTGTGTTACAGACATATGTTGTGTATGTGTAATACTATACAACTTTTGGATGAGACTAGAGAATAAGAAACTTTAATTGGGAGTGTGAAGCAGGGATTTTTGCTCTTATTAGAGTATAGAAATCCTTAAAAGGATACATGAATCCTTAAATTACATACAGAGTGTTGTGTGATTATGTGTCTTTCTGGGAAAAGGGTTTATATCCTGTTGGAGTTTTAGAAATATCTGTGACCCAATTAAGATTGAGACTGTCCAGTATAAAGAATGGTTTTTATTTAATTTGCCATGTTTTCTTTTTATTAGTCGTGGCCATTTCATCACCCAGTTAATAAGAAGTTTGTTCCAGATTATTACAAAGTGATTGTCAGTCCAATGGATTTAGAGACTATACGTAAGGTGAGTGATTTTATCTAAGATGTCTTTTTGGAATTAAGTAACTTTATATGTGTATCTGAGTGCCTGATTCTTTTAATCACAGAATATCTCCAAGCACAAGTATCAGAGTCGAGAGAGCTTTCTAGATGATGTCAATCTTATCCTGGCCAACAGTGTTAAGTACAATGGTGGGTATATCTTCTTATTTTTTCTCTTTCCATTAATCTGTGCATTTAACATTAGCATTATTAAAATTTAAGTGTGTAAAGAAGCCTTGATCAGTGAAAGCAGAATCAATCACATGTCTCTCTCTGCCTTTTAAAACAGACACATATTACAGTGTATGTGTAAAGTTTATTAACTTTTAATGATGAAAAAGCAATGTACAAACTTTGGAAAGCACAGAAAAATATGAGAATAAAAATCAAGTGGATATTACTTTGGATTTTGAGTTGTTACTGCTTTCTATGAGATGAAACTCACCTATGTCCCAGGCCCTTAGATGGAGCTTAGGGAAATGTGTGACATAGACCACAGTGAGCTTCCTTAGAGCATGGAGTTTTGGCTCAATATTTAACTGATTGAGCACCTAATATGTGTTGGCACTGAGGCTACAAATGCAAAATCAAATTAGGATTTCTGCCCTCAACTTGGTTATAGTTTAGTTAGGGAAACAGAAAAGAAAAATTACGGAACTTAAAAATTGTTGCTAGAGGCCCTGGCTGGTAGCACAGTGGTTAAGGCACCGACCTGTGAACCCAAAGGTCGCAGGTTCGATTCCCCAGCCAGGGCACATACCAGGTTGCAAGCCAGGTCTCCAGTCAGGTCTGTGGCTGGAGGCAGGTGAAATGCAACCATACATTGATGTCTCTCTCCCTCTCTGCCTTTCTCCCTTCCCCTCTTTCTAAAAATAATGAAATAAAAATCTAAAAAAAAAAAACAAAACTGTTGCTAGAGGCACAGAATGCCAGAGAAACACAGAAATAGGGTTATCTAAATCAGAGTGGGATTAGAAGAAGCTTTCTAGAAAAGAGTTTTCTTAAGCTGAGTTCTAAAGGATCAATGGATTTTTCTAGGCAGAGAGAACAGTAACATAAAGTTTCAGAGGACTGAAATTATATTATAGGCTTATGAAATACCTTGTTGGGGCTGTAGTTAAGTGTACATTTTGGTGAATGACTGGTTATATGTAGAGAGGTATATAGGAGTCAAATCATAGTTAAGTTTTTACTTTATCCTAAGAGGGAGGACATTGAAGGAATTGGGCAGCAAAAAGACAATCCCATTATGATTCATGAAGCAAAGTAGAAGAGGGAGGGAGCTAAGGGCATTTGAGAGAATTGATGAGCACACTGAGGTCTAAGTGAAAAATGCACATGATTGTAGGCATTTTCTCCGGCAATATTCAGCATTTCAAGTAGTATAGCTGTAAATTTCCCAGATAGAAGGGACAGAGAATTGGAGGACAGAAGTTAAGGAGGGGACAACCAAAAAGGCAGATGAGGAAGTGGACATTCTCAGCGGAGAGAATAGAATGTTCAATATCACAGAGGAATGAAAGAACAGGGCAAGTTTGGGAACTGTATTTGACTAGAAGCTATATATTTCACTGAGGGAAGTGGCGGGATATGAGCTTTCCATTTCTGTTCATCTGGGTTGGGTTTAAAGAATTGTCCTTTGTGCTGTCCTTATTGCTCATTGGAAATTAGAGCATGCAATTACCCTTTGTCAGGTCAGTTATTTCTCTATTATTGCTTTCTGGAAACACCTAAAGCTGATCAGCCAGAATTCTGGTAATATACAAGTGTTGGCAGGCTCACAGATGTCCAATAATGTTTATGGCAAATGATATACAAGCAGCAGTGTTAAGAAAGGCTACTTGGCCTGGTGATGGCTGGTTAAAGATACAAGGAGCTTATACGTTTAAAAAAAAAAAAATCCAGAAGATGCTAATTGAAAAATGAGCAGAGGGCAGATGGACAAATCACAGAAGACAAAAATTAAATAACTAATGAATATGAGTAAATATTCAGTTGTACCTATTAACCAAAGAAATGCAAATTAACCAAAGAGGTGTCATTAAAAAAAAGGTTTTATCTATTTATTTTCAGAGGGAGGAGCAGGGAGGGAGAAAGGGAGAGAAACGTCTATGGATTACCTCGAGAATGGCCCCAACTGGATGCCAGCCTGCAACCCAGGCGTGTACCCTGACTGGGAATCAAACCTGTAGTCTTTCAGTTCATAGGCTGGCCTGGCACTTAATCCACAGAGCCATACCAGCCAGGGAAAAATGGTGCCTTTTTTTTCATTTATTAGATGAGCATATTTTTTTAATGGACATATTTAATGCTAGTGAGGCATATTGCTGTTGGCAATACAAAATTTTAAGAAATTTTTGGAAAGCTTTTTGGCAGCATTGAGAGAGGTTTAAAAATAGTTACGTGAACAGATTTTATAGTCCAGTAGGCTTGAATTTGAATATTGGCCCCATCAGTTAATAGCAATGTGATTTTGGATAAGTAATTTAGCATTTGCTTTCCCATTTGTAAGATGGGAATAATTAATAGGACCCTCCTCAGAGGGCTATTGTGAGGATTAAATAAAATGATACATGTGAGTGCTTGCATATGGTAATAGGATAATAATGTATCCTAATTAGAGATGCAGACAGAGATGTTAACGATGATGTTATTTATGCTAATAAGAAGTAACCTGAATGGTTATGGTAAAGGGAATGTTTAGTTAACGTGCCATCTGTATGATGGATTATTATGTAAAGATTGACAGCTCTTTTTCTTTAAAAAATCTAATGGCAAAAATGCTTGCAATGTTAAGTAAGGAAAGCAGAACATTGCAACTCAGTTATATTTAAAAAAAGAAAAAGATATATATAATCCTGGCCAGATGGTTTAGTTGCTTAGAGTGTCATCCTATACACCAAAAAGTTGCAGGGCACATACTAGGTTGAGAGTTCAGTCCCTGGTCAGGGTGCATACAGGAGGCAACTAATCAATGTTTCTGTCTTAAGTTGATGTTTCTCTCCTCCTTTCTAATATCAATAAACATATCCTTAAGTGGATGCTTCAATGTAATAATAGTGGTTATTTCTGAAATAAAAAAGTTAAGATAATCTTCATTCTCATCTTTTGTATGTTTTTCAAGTTTTCTACTAGTATGGAAATCAGGATACTCGTCCTAGAGGAAGTAACTTTTGAGCTGAATTTTGAAGGGTGATGGTTATAGTAACTGGCAATTCTTTATTGATCACCTACTGTGCTCATAAGCAAATAGTCAAGTGGAGAAGGGTGGGGAAGAAGTTCCAGGCAGAAAGAACAACTGCAAAAGGAGATGAGAGTGCCTTGGATAGGGAAGAGCAAGTAGTTGAGTTTGGCTAGGGTACAGAGTCGGGGCTGGTTCTGGTGATAAGAGATGAGATATTGAAGGTAGGTGGGGCCAAGGCATAAAAGGTATAGTATGTCTCACTGAGCCTTTAAAAAGAAGGAGGACCATATCAGGTATTTTAGTAAGATTATTCTGGATGCTATTTGAGGACTACATTGAAGGGGAATGAGATACAGAGACCAATAAAGACCAATACTTACTTTTTTAAAAGTATATTTTCTAGGTTATGCTGTTACAGTTGTCCTGAATTTTTTTCCCTTTGCTGCCCTCCACCCAAGCCCTCTATTCCCTCCCACCATCCCATCCCCCTATCCCATCCCCCTTAGTTCATGTCGATGAGTTGTGCATGTAAGTTCCCTGATGCATGAAAGTCACCCTTTCCTGTATTTTTGACTTCCCCCTGTCTGTCTGTCTTGTACCCAGCAACGATGTTTCCTAATCCCTGCACAATTTCCCTCTTCAGTTGATAACCCTCCCAATGATCCCCATACCTGTGATTCTGGTCCTATTCTGGTGGTTTGCTTGATTGTTTTTGTTTTCATTTTTATTTTTTAATTTCTGTTGTTGATATTTGTGAGTTTGTTGTCATTTTTTAATGTTCATAATTTTCATCTTTTTCTTAACTAAGTCCCTTTGACATTTCATATAATAATGACTTGGTGATGATGAATTTCTTTAGCTTTACCTTGTTTGGGAAGCACTTTGTCTTCTCTTCCATTCTAAATGATAGCTTTGCTGGATAGAGTATTCTTGGTTGTAGGTCCTTGCTTTTCATCACTTTGAATACTTCTTGCCAATCCCTTCTTGCCTGCAGTTTCTTCTTTTTTTTTTTTTTTTTTTTTTTTTTTTTTTTTTTTTTTTTTTTTTTTTTTTTTTTTTTTTTTTTTTTTTTTTTTTTTTTTTTTTTTTTTTTTTTTTTTTTTTTTTTTTTTTTTTTTTTTTTTTTTTTAATTTTATTGTTGTTGTATTACATCCATCCCCTTTTTGCTCCCCTCTGTCCCCCTCCCCTGCAGTTTCTTTTGAGAAATCAGTTGATAGTCTTACAGGAACCCCTTTGTAGGTGACTCTCTTGTTTCCTTTTGCTGCTTTCAAGATTCTCTCTTTATCCTTAATCTTCGACATTTTAATTAGGAAGTGTCTTGGTATGGTCCGTTTTGAGTCTAGCTTGTTTGGGACTTTCTGTGCTTCCTGGACTTGTATGTCTATTTACTTTGCCAAATTTGGGATGTTTTCTTTAATTATTTTTCCACATAAGTTTTCAGTTTCATGGTCTTCCTCTTTTTTTTTTCTGGCCTCCCTGTGATTTGGATGTTGGCACATTTAAAGTTGTCCCAGAAGTTCCTATGCCTCTCCTCTTTTTTCAGTTTTTGTTTCTTCTTTCTGAACTGGTTTACTGTTTATTTCTTCCTTATGTTCCAAATTGTTGATTTGAACCCCATTTTCCTTCCCTTCACCATTGGTTTCATGTGTATTTTCCTTCGTTTCACATAGTCTAGCCTTCATGTTGAGTTGTATAAGTTCTTTATATATTCTGGAGATCATACCCTTGTCTGAGGTATCATTGGCAAATATGTTTTCCCATATGGTTGGTTCCCTTTTCATTTTGCTGATGTTTTCTTTAGCTGAACAGAAACTTTTTAGTTTGATGTAGTCGTATTTATTTGTTCCTTGACTTCCCTTGCCCTAGGAGAAATACCAGTGAAAATACAGCTGCGTGGGATATCTGAAATTTTACTGCCTATGTTTTTCTCTAGGACTTTTATGGTGGCATGGCTTATGTTGAAGTCTTTTTCCCGTCTTGAGTTTATTTCTGGTGTATAAGTTGATGGTCTAGTTTTATTTTTTCGCATGTCCCTGTCCGGTTCTCCCAGCACCACTTACTGAAGAGGCTATTTTTATTCCATTTTATGGTTCTTCCCGCTTTGTCAAATGTTAATTGACCATAGGGTCTTGGGTTTATTTCTGGGTTCTCTGTTCTGTTCCATTGATCTATATGTCCATTCTTAGGCCAGTACCAGGCTATTTTGATTACAGTGGTCTTGTAATATAGTTTGATATCAGGTATTGTGATTCCTCCTTTGCTCTTTCTCAAGATTGGTGTGGCTATTCATGGTTGTTTATTGCACCATATAAATTTGTGAAGTATTTGTCCTGTATCTGTGAGATATGTTGATATTTTAATAGAGTTGTATTGAATCTATAAATTGCTTTGGGTAGTGTGAATATTTTAACGATATTCTTCCTGTTCATGAACATGGTATATGCTTCCATTTATTTGTGTCTTCCTTAATTTCTTTCTTCAGTGTTCTGTATTTTTCTGAGTATAGGCCTTTTATCTCCTTGGTTAAGTTTATTCCTAGGTACTTTATTTTTCTTGTTGCTATAGTAAATGGGATTTTTTTCTATTTTCTCTCTCTGATGCTTCATTGTTAATGTACAAAAATGCCTTTGATTTCTGGATATTGACTTTGTATCCAGCTATTTTGCCAAATCTTTTAAAGGTGAAGCAGTTTGCAACAAAGACGATAATCTTAATATAGCCATGGATATGTTTGGCTGGGAGTAAAAGTGCAGGCCATTAACATGACTGTTTGCAAGGATTTTGGATGGGTAGTACATATGAACATTAGAGTATCCCACTGTGACTGGAGGGATTTGGAGCCAAAAGGAAGATTGTGCCAGATGCAGAAACTCTTGGTTACTGTGAGTGGATTCATGGTGGTGAATAAAGGTGAAGAGTAGAGATCTTAAACTAAAGTGACCTACAGAGTGGGGTGCTGAGCAGGTAATATAAATGAGTGAAGTGGGCCAGGTGCAGATTGGAACAACCAGGACGAGTACATATTCCATCTAAAGAGACATGTACTTCACTTTATCTGATTGTTGTCCTAAGAAAATGAATACCCCATGTTGCTAAGTATCTCTTAATTTTTCAAGTAAAGCTAAAAATCTAGGTTTAGTTTTTGGATTTTTTTTTTTTTACATCCCAATTTTTATATATTTACAAATAGTTTAATTTTTTTTAATCCTGGGGTACAAATAAAAATAGCTATCTGCAGGCCAAATTTGGCTCCAAAACAACTTAACAGCTAGTTATCAATCTCAGGCATAGTAGGAAACAAGCCTCAAAGTAGGGAACTTTTCCCCCAAGGGAGATAAGTAACGATTTGGTAGCAATAGTAGAGAGCCTTTGAGGCTGACATCACCCTTCCTTAACCAGTGGATGGTGGTATAAGAAACTTCCAATTCAGGCTATAAGTGTTAGGTGGTGTCATAGGATATGAAATGTGACATCTTTTGTACTGAAAGGACATCATCCATCATGGAGTTGAAGGTGCATGTAAGATGTTTCCTACTATGGGGTACTATACATAAAATAATACTTTTCCTTCAAACTTGGTTGATTTGGCCAGATATGAACCTGCCTGTTTTAAATTTATACTAATAAAGTTCATGTTAAGTCTATTTACTACTTTAAATTTTTTAATTTAAAAATATTTTTACTGATCAAAATTAGTAGAATGGTTTCTCTAGTTAATATTATTTTGACTATTTTCCTTTTAAATCCTTCACATATAATATACTGCATATAAGTATATTTCCATTGCATTTTATGCACCTTCATTGACTTATCCTTTTTTCATATTGTAGTCCATGAGGTATTTGGCTCTGTTGTCTATAACCAGAATGCCTAGCACCAACATTAGAATTATTAGGCAACAAGTGGAAGATAAGAGTGCTGCATATAAAACTGCACCTGGCCCTGGCTGTTATGGCTCAGTGGATTGAATGCTGGCCTATGAACTGGAAGGTCGCTGGTTCGATTCACAGTCAGGACACATGCCTGGGTTGCAGGCTACATCCGCGGTTGGAAGCATATGAGAGGCAACTAATTGACGCATCTCTCACACATCGATGTTTCCTCTCTTATTCTCCTTTCTTCCCCTCTCTCCAAAAATAAATAAATAAAATATTTTAAAAACTGCACCTGGCCCTGGCTGGTGTGGCTTAGTGGATTGGCGCCGGCTTGTGAACCCAAAGGTTGCTGGTTTGATTTCCAGTCAAGGCACATAACCAAGTTGCAAGCCAGGTCTCCAGCCAGGTCTGTAGCTGGAGGCAGGTGAAAGGCAACCATACACTGATGTTTCTCTCTCCCTTTCTTTCTTCCTCCCTGCCCATCTCTCTAAAAATAACAAATAAAATCTTAAAAAAAAAAAAAAAAAAAAACCCTGCACCTGGAAGTCTGCGGTACATGTCAAAGGATAGTCTTGCACTTAAGTGGTGGTGATGGGACTGCACACTATAATAGAGGTCAAGCCCTTATGCCTTCCAGCTACCATAGAGGTACGGAGTCCATCTCAGAACCTCTGTTTATGTTCATATAACATTTGAAAAGAACATTAGTAATCAGGGAAACCTAAAACTTGGGATTGGAACTATTTGCAGAGTCCCAAAAGGCATCCAATATTCCATGTCTGTGAAAGGAGAATCATACAGGTAAAGAAATCCCTTCTGAAAAACCCAACCCAAACTTTTTGCCAGTTTTAACAAAGCCATAAGGTCATAAGTAGGAAAAGAGAAGCCTTACTACTTAAATGTTTGATTAAATTTGAAGTCAGCTGCATAGTTTGTGCCAGTAGGTGATGGATACCAAGCTATTCAGGATGAGATCTCTTTTTCCCAAAGAATTATCTAGGAAGTTCCTCCTCAAATGCTTTTCAGACCCAAAAACCAACTCCAATAAGAAGCCATCTTGGGGGTGGATCTAAGACAGGTAAGGCATGTGTTGTAAAAATAGAGCCTGAAGTTTTGAAATGCTTAGTGGGACCCTACAATCAAAATTAGGTATAAAATTACAAAAGAATTTTGGAAGATTTTTTCCCACTTTTGCTTATCTTTGTATTAGCTCTGATAGCAGTGGTTCTGTTTATGGGACCCTTTGTAGAGTCTTGTCCTATGTATGCACTGCTTAGTGTTCAGCCAAAGGCTCAAGGGAACTTCTCTGCAGATCTTGTGATTTTTGCACGGAGCCTCCTCCTCTCCAGTTCTTCCCTGCAGTTTCCAGCTGTGCCTTGCTTGGGTTTAGTGGAAAGTCATGGACAGTTGTAAGGCTCACTTCTTATATTTCCATTCCTGTTGGTCAGTGCTTAAATACAGTTCTTTAATATGTTTTTTCCAGTTTTCTGGTTACAGTGGGAAGACTAGTCCAATAGCAGTTACTCCATCATGCCCAGAAAGTCTTTTTTATTTATAGTTTGTGACATAGAGAAACTTCATTTCATGTACAGAATAGGGCAAAAGTATGCTTACAGGCTTAGTTGGTTAGAGCACCATCCTGATATGCCAAGGTTGTGGGTTGTGGGTTAGATCCCTGGTAAAGAATTAGCTAATGAAAGCATCAGTAAATGGAAAAACAATGTTTCTCTATCCATCCCTCCCTCCTTCCCTCTCTCCTTCTTAAATTGATAAAATAACACTAAAGGGCACTGGCTGGTGGCTTAGTGGATAAGCTCCAGCCTGGGAGCCCAAAGGTCACTGGTTCGATTCTCGGCCAGGGCACATAATCTGGTTGCAAGCCAGGTCTCCAGCCAGGTCCCTAGCTGGAGGCAGATGAAAGGCAACCATACATTCATGTTTCCCTTGCTGCTTCCTTCCCTTCCCTTCTCTCTAAAAATAATAAAAATAAAATCTTTAAAAAAAAAAGGAAAATATTTTTTAAAAACTAGGTTTACAGTTTTAATGAAAAATAACAAAGTAATAAATAATACAAGAATGAACTGTGTATTCACAACTGTAAACCTACTTTTGCCCACACACTAATTAAAATAATCAGCCTTAGGGTTTCTATTTTTGGTCTAGTTGTTTAAAATACCTTTCCTGTCCTAGCTGGTGCGGCTCAGTGGATTGAGCACTGGCCTGCACGCCAAACAGTCACTAGCTCGATTCCTAATCAGGGCACATGCCTGGATTGCAGACCAGTTGAGGGTGTGTGAGAGGCAGCCACACAGTGCTGTTTCTCTCCCTTTCTCCCTCCTTTCCACTCTCTAAAAATAAATAAAATTTAAAAAATAAAAGGCCTTTTTTACCCTCAATCCAATTATATTTTCTTTCAATTATTATTATTATTATTCTAAAAAAGCTCTAGGATCATTTTTGTTAGATTATAACTTGTTCCCAAATAAGTAAATAGTATTGAAGTCTTACTTAATTTATGAATTAATTTGGAGAGAGTACATATCTTTATAATACTGCATTTCTCCATCCAAGAGCTTATGTTTTTCATTTATTTACGTTTTCTTTTGCATTCCTTAATGAAGGCTTCTTTTTTAAAAAAACAAAAGAGCTTTATTTATTTTTAGAAAGAGGGGAAGAGAGGGAGAGAAACATCAATCAGTTGCCTCTTGCAGGCCCCCAACTGGGGACCTCGCTCACATCCCAGGCATATGCCCTTACTGGAGATCAAACCAGCAACCTTTCAGTTTGTAACCTGGCACTCAATCCATTGAGCCACACCAGCTAATAAAGGCTTTTAGTTGTCCTTGTATAATTTCTATGCATATTTTGTTTAATTTATTCCTATATAGTTTACACCTTATGTGGCTATCGAGAATTTTTTTGTTGTTGAGGTTATTCCTAGGTAATTTTAAAGTTTTGCTACCATTGTACATGTGCTCTTTTTTCCCCTTACGTAGTTATTAAATCTAAAGGTTTAAGTCAGTTTAAAGAACATGAATAGATGATTCAGTATTAACCGTAGGTTAATATAATGCTTCGTGTGTTTGTATACTTGTATACAATCACACGCTGCTTAATCCTTTCAATAGGACTTTTGGGTCATATATATCCCCACAGTATTGAAAGGGTTAACAGAAGGAATACGATCTGAGAAATGCATTATTAGGCCATTTCATCATTGCGCAAATGCCAGAGAGTGTACTTAGACAAACCTAGATGGTATAGCCTACCATCACAGTCAAGATTTAGAACTGTCCTCTCACCACAGAAGAGCACCTTGATATTACCTCTTTGTATCTGCAGTCCTCCAACCTGCATGCACCCACCACTGTCTTTGTTTTCTGGCAACCACTTAGCTGATCTCTCTCTAGTTTTCACATTTCAGCATGTTAGATCAAGAATAATACAACATTTTTTAAAAGATTTTATGTATTTTAAGAGAGAAGGGAAGGGAGAGAGAAAAAAGGAAGAGAAATAGTATGTGGTTGTCTCCTACGTGCCCCAACTGGGGATCTGACCCACATCCTAGGCATGTGCCCTGATTAGGAATCGAACTAGTGACTCTTTGGTCTGCAGGTCGGCACTCAATTCATTGAGCCACACCAGCCAGGGTACAACATTTTTGAGATTTGACTTTTAAATAAGCATCTCTGGAGATCCATCCAAATTGTTGTATGTATCGATCATTCATGTAAAACAAATTGTTGAGTAGTGTTCCATTGTATCAGAGTTTGTTAAACTCATTAAAGGGCATTTAGATTTCCAGTATTTCCCTGTTATAAATAAGACTGCTAAGAATATTCATATATAGCGCTTTATGTGAATATAAATTTTTATTTCTCTGGGATAAATGCCCAAGTATATGATAGAAGATGTATGTTTAGTTTTATGAGAAATTGCCATACTCTTTTCCAGAGTGCCTGTGCCATTTTACATCCCCATCAGCAATGTATGAAGGATCCTGTTTCTTTGCAGTATTTAGTATTACTGTTATTTTAAAATTTTTTACTTGGTCTTCTATCTCATTGTGTGTGTGTGTTTTTTAAAGATTTTATTTATTTACTTTTAGGGAGATGGGAAGGAAGCGAGAAAGAGAGGGAGAAAAACATCAATGTGTGAGAGAGACCGGTTGCCTCTCGTACGCCCCCAAGGACCCGGCCTGCAACCCAGGCATGTGCCCAAGCTAAGAATTGAACCAGCAGACCCTTTGGTTTGCAGGCTGGCACTCAATCCACTGAGCCATACCAGCCAGGGCTTGTTGTGGTTTTACTTTGCATTTCCCAAATGGTTATTGATTTTAAACACATTTTCATGTGCTTGTTTGCCATCTGTCTGTTTTCTTTGATAAAGTGTCTGTTCATTTCTTAGCCCCAGTTTTAACTGTGTTGTTTTTTTATTAATAGTGAGTTTTGTGGATTCTTGATATATTTAAGGCACACATTACTTGTTAGATAAATGACTTACAAAGATTTTCTCCCAGTCTGTGTCTTGTTCTCTTGACAGTATGTTTGGAAGAGCAGAAATGTGTAATTTTGATAAAGTCCATTTTATCAGTTTTTTTTTTCTTTTTGTATTGTGCTTCTGGTATATCTCTTAAGAATTCTTTGCTTAACCCAAGGTCACAAAGAGTCTCACATATTTTCTTTGAAAAGTTTATAATTAATAGTGTTTTATATTTAACGCCATGATCCGTTTTAAAATAATTTTTGTATACAGTCTGAGGTTTAGGTTGAGGTTAATTTTTTTTTTTTTTTTTGCCTGTGAATGTCCAGTTGTTCTATTGTGATTTGTTGGGAAGACTATGCTTATTCCATTGAATTGCTTTTGGCACCTTTGTCAAAAATCAGTTGATTGTTCGGATCTATTTCTGGGCTTATTTTGTTCAACTGATTTTATTTATACCTATCCCTTTACACACTCCCATAGAGTAAGTCTTATCATCAGCTACAGTGATTTCCCCTCACTTGATTCATTTCTTAATCAGTTTTCAATTACAATTGACTTTATTTTTTTTCTAAATTATTTTCTTATTCTTTTGCCTTTCCACATAAATCTTAGAAGGATCTTGTCTGTATTTATAAAAAAGTTTTGCCGGGATTTTGAAAGGAATTGAACTAGGCCTATAGATCAATTAGTACATATAGATACCTATCATTCTGTTTAATGTATTCCATATGTATGTCATTATTTATGTAATCATCCCTCTGTTTAGCATTTATAAAGTATTTCTATAATGCTGGTTTGCAAATAGCCTTTTACTAATTTTATATTTCATTAATATCATTGTGTGCTTGTAGGAATATTTCTATAGGAAATTTTGATAGATGTTTTGAAAGGTCTCCAAAAAAGTTGTACCTATTTATAGTAAAAATAGCAGTGATGGAGAAGACCTTTTTTCCTACACTCTCTCCAAATACTGGGAATTATCAGTGTTGAAAAATCTTTGCCCAATTATTTCTGTAAAGTTCAAGTGTATAACTTAAACCAAAATTTTCCATCATAAAAAATTACATGCTCACTTTAAAACATTAAACTATATAGAATTATATAAAGTGAAAAAAGAAAAATCTCTGTCCCTTTCCACCTTCCATCCCACTTTCCAGCATAGCCAAGGTCAGGTTTTATATGAAGCATTCTGGACATTTATCTTTTTCTTTCTTTTTTCTTTTCCTTCCTTTCTTCTTCTTCTTCTTTTTTTTTTTTTTACTATTTAAACAATTTATAGTTGGTAAATTGTTAAGGAGCAACTAAGCAATTAAAGGCAGGTGAAGATATAAAACCCTAGAATATGTAAATACGCTGTAAAACTATTGTAGATATCACTGAATTTTACTAAAATCCTTTTTTTTTTTCCTATCTACTGTGGCTTTTCAGTTAAAATTTTATTTATAAAAAGAGTTTGTTTAGCCCTGGCTGGTGGCACAGTGGATAGGGCTCTGGCCGGCGAGCCCAAAGGTCATCGATTCGATTCCTCAGCCAGGGCACATAACCAGGTTGCAAGCCAGGTCTCCAGCCAGGTCCATAGTTGGATACAGGTGAAAGGCAACCATACATTGATGTCTCTCTCTCTCTCTGCCTCTCTCCCTTCCCCTCTCTCTGGAGATAATAAATAAAATCTTAAAAAAAAAAAAAAAAAAAAGAAAGAAAATGAAAAAAAAATAATTTGTTAAAAAATATATAATACAGCTTTTTTATAGTTTATTACAGAACTTCTAATGCCAGGAATCTTCACATTTCCCACTCTTAGGAATTAGTATTAACATTCAGGGACTTGGAACTATCACAAGAAATATTAGCTTAGTAGATACTAGCATTTTCATGATACCAAATTTGAATGTAAATTGCCCTAGATTTTTTTTTTTTAAGATTTTATTTATTATTTTTAGAGGGGAAGGAAGAGAGGCAGAGAAGGAGAGAAGCATCAATGTATGGTTGCCTTTTACCTGCCTTCAGCTACAGACCTGGCTTGCAACCTGGTTATGTGCCCTGGCTGGGAATCGAACCAGCAACATTTGGGTTCGCAGGCTGGCGCCTATCCACTGTGCCACTAGCCAGGGCCTGCCCTAGATCTTAAAGGAAAGATAGTCACTTTTGTAATCAAAATACAATCTTTGGGCTAACTGGTATGACAGCTTAGTGATTCCTCTTCCATTTTGAGTTTTTAAAATAGTGATTGTACACAGTGGAAAAAAGAAGGTAGTAACCAGGTGTTATAGAAATATAGTTAGGCTCTGGCTGGTGTGGCTCAGTGCTGACCTGTGAACTGATAGGTCACGAGTTTGATTCCCAGTAAGGTTGTAGTCTGGGTCCCCAGTTGGGGGCGTGAGGGAGGCAACCAACCGATTGATGTATCTCTCTCACACACATCGATGTTTGTCTCTCTTTCTTCCTTCCTGCCACTCTCTAAAAATGAATAACATCTTTTAAAAAAAGGAAATATAGTCATAAGTTCTGACCTAGAGCCTAGGACAATACTGGGTTTTAAAAAATATTATTGCTAACAAGTATGAAATGCTAATAATTTGAAAGAGGACCATTGAATTAAGGTGAACCATCAAGTCCATATATACATATTCATGAAACAAAGCAGTTTCTTTTAATACTATTTAGCAAAGTATGATTTTGAATAGTCATACATTCTAAGGCATGTGGATTCCTTATGACAAAAAACTAAACCTGTTTTCTATTTTAAGTAGGGCAAATTAGTGGGGGGAAAGACATTACTACATAATATTTAAAATAGGGAGCAAGCCCTGGCTGGTGGCACAGTGAATAAGGCACCAGCCTGCGAACCCAAAGGTTGCTGTTTCGATTCCCAGCCAGGGCATGTAATCAGGTTGCAAGCCAGGTCTCCAGCCAGGTCTGTGGCTGGAAGCAGGTGAAAGGCAACTGTACATTAATGTTTCTCTCCCTCTCTGCCTCTCTTCCTTCCCCTCTCTCTAAAAATAATAAATTTTTAAAAATAAATAAAAGAGGGAGCATAAAATATAATGGATGCATTATTGTAGAATGTTTCTCTTCTGAGAAGACAAGGTACATGATTTTTCAAAAATCTCAGATATGAAGCAGGACTTAGTCGGTGACTTCAATTATAGCCTGGAATGAGCCACTTGTGTCCTTCTTTTTGCTTCAAAATAATGTATAAGTGAGTGATGAGAACAACATTCACCATTCTTGGATCTTCAGTAAATTTAGGGTCATTGTAGAAAAATATTGGCATAGCTCCTTGCTGTTGTGGATTAAGCCTTTGTTCTTCACAACAGAAGCACTAGAAGCTATAAAGGGTGCATGCGATAAATTGGCAAAATTTTAGTAAAACAACGTACCACAAAAGTGTTATATTTTGAAATTTATATATAAATACATAAACATAGTCATTTTTCAGTTGTTCAAAAAAGTCTCCATTTGCTGCAATAATAGACTCGATTCAACTTTGGAATCTTGAACACCCTTTAATTAACTTTTCTTTATCTATGGACAGCAGAATGTTTTCAGTCTTAGCTTTAACAGCCTCTTTATTGGAATGAGGTTGTTTATTAATTTCTCTCTCACAAGTGCTGCATACATAATAGTGTAAAGGATTTGCATCTGGTGAACTAAGTGGTCAGATTTCCTTTGACAGAATTTAGGAACATTGACACTGAAAAATCCTTGCACCTTTTTGGCGTTGGAAGATAAAATGACGTCCATTTGTGGCTTGCTTCATCCATAGTTTAACTACTTCTCTCAAAACGTCAAGGTAAACATCAGCAGTCACCTTCAAGACATGTGGGAAAAAATGCGGGGTCACGATATCTCCTTCATTGCTGACAACACCTAACACCATCACTGTAGCAGGAAATTTCATTTTCATGACAATTGGAACTTCATTAAGATTCTCACGGAGCCACCTGTTGTTTCCTCTGTTGACTATTTGGTCCTGCTGAAAAATCTTTTCATTGCAGAAGAAAATCAGAGGGTTTTTTCCTTTGGGATTTTTCAGTGTTGTTAGCATCTTCCTTGCTTTTTCGAAGAGCCTTTGTCTGCTTTGTCATAAACTGGCCTCTTCTAAGAACATACGATCTGTACCTGATATCTTCAGGAATAATCTTGGGGACTGTTGCATCCTTCATCTGCACTTCTCTTGCTGTGGAGCACGTTGACTTCTTGGATCTTCATTGATGATCTCTTGGACTCTGTACAATATCTAGACTTGTGTAATCCTTGCGTACCTTACGCATTTCCCTTATTGGTGTGGCAACATCAGGATCAGCATCATACACCTTCTTCACATTGTAAACTGTTAAACTGTACGTAAAGGGATGTTATTGAAGTCTGCAGTTTCCTTAGCAGTTCGCCTTGCATGCAGTCTAGAAATTATGGTTGCTCTAGCATTGTATTCCTTCGACATGATGGTTGCTCTCAGAATTTAATACTTTATATCTGAAACAATGATGTTAAATCATAACCTTAGAAACATAGCTTTTCAAAATTAAGAAGCACGTGAAACCCTGGCTGGTGGCACAGTGGATAAGGCACCAGCCTGTGAACCCAAAGGTGGTCGCTGGTTCAATTCCCAGCCAGGGCACACAGCCAGGTTGCAAGCCAGGTCTCCAGCCAGGTTCCCAGCTGGAGGCAGGGGAAAGGCAACCATTCATTGATGTTTCTCTCCCTCTCTGCCTCTTTTCCTTCCTCTCTCAAAAATACTAAATAAGTAAATAAAAGAAGCACATGAAGTAAGGAGATGCAAATTTATTGCCAGTGTATCGCGCACAGCCTGTAGAAACGTATTTATTTATTAAAATTTTATTGTTAGCTATAATAGAAAGTAATATGGATTTCTTGGCTTTTTAATAAATATACTGTTAAATATAACATTTAAGTTCTGTGATAGGATGACAGCGCAGCATCTTTTCATTTCAGAATAAGTTCCACTTTAAGGATTGAGAAGCAACAAATTCTTACAACCTTAAAGTAAATTTCCATTTGGCTTGGCTCTAAACCTCTACATAGCTGTTACAAGCAATGGGGAAAAAAACAATTCAAAGTTTAGAAGACATGAGTTCTCAGAAATCAGTACCTACTAAAACACTGCAGTAAATTTAGCACTAAGGTTTTTTTGTACTTTTATTGTATCTATAGTTTGCATTTAGTTGTATTTTTGAAATACTGTCCAACTTCAAATGGTATAACATGTAGAAATTCTGATTACTGGCTTGTCAATGTGATTCTTAGCTTTATAAAACACCAGTACTGTCTTCCCAGACTCTACATATATTTCTGTTTGGTTAGGTCTAACATTCCACTGGAGACTTGTATGCACATCTGCTTTAATTAAAGGTGACTTTAATGATGAGATCCATAACAGGCACCATGTTTTCTATCTGGTCTGATACATGACCTGCTGCTACTGATCTTCCTAGTCCAGTTATTTTTCAGGGTCATCACTCTTCTAATGCATGAATGAGGTTGTCAGAATTCTGGTCTCTGGATTAATTTTTTACTATACTCCATCCCAGACGCCAGAGCCTTCCCATAGCTCCCAGAAAGAACACCTACCTGTCACGCAGTGAATGGCTTTCTTTACATATCATATGCTTTTTCTTTTTTGACAAGAGAAATCACATATTTACATTCTGTAGTACAATTTTCTTTTTTCACTTGACCATACACATGTTATGGACATTTTTTCATTCAGGTATGTGATCTTGTTTAAGTAAAATCTGTTTATATGTGACTTAAAAAAGCAAAGGAGTTAAATGAATGTTTTCTGAAAAAGTGTCTCAATTGGATTCCCACGTCGTTTTTAAAAAATATTGTGGCTGAAGTAGAGATAGATTGCCCTGTGGTTATCGTCATTTCATTTCTTGAGAATACTGCTTTGTTGTTTGAGAATACAGTGTTCTCTTAACTTTGTTGGGGAATAGACATCTGATGTCCATAACTTAACTAGCCCTCTTTTCTTGTGTACTGTACTGAGCTAGTAGATAGTGATACGGCAATCTGGTGTAAGGCAGCATGTGTGGTGCTGAAAGTCCATACTTGTGGCGAGGGAGATAGTATAGTGAGACAGTAAACAAGCATTCACCAGAAAATATTAAGGCTGAATACATCCAAGTTCACATTTTTAAAAATATCATTTGGGGGAAAAAAGATTATTTATGAAAGCAAAAGGAAACAGAAAAAAACATCTTTCTTTTAGGCCTGGAGTTCTCTAATGTTTTCAGGGCAACTCCGTGGTACCAGGAAAAAACAACACAAAACCTTACCAGGAGGGATATAAATCAATGTTAACTTCCTCCTTGTTTGTTCTATATAAACTATTGTAGTTAGTATCATATAAAGGTGAGCGAAGAGTAGAGAAAGAAAAATGGCCTAAATTTAATAAATGATTTCTGTAAGCCACGTAAAGGCAGAGACTGTGTTTGTCTCATTCCCCTAATGCTTAGGATAACACTTAGGACAGTAGACACTCAGTAAATATCTGTTGAAGGAACTAGTGACCAGAGATGAAGAGGTGCAATACCAGGAAAGAGTGGAGAGTTGGTCTATAGAAGCCACGGGATCAGACTTTCAAGGAAGAAGTGAGTGGCAGTTGTAAGTAGAACATAAGGCTTCTAGAGTCGAGTCTGAAAAATGTTTACTGGATTTAGCAGTTAGCGTATCACCGTGGATTTCTATGACACAGTTGCTACTCTCTCTGCAGTCCCTTACTACTTTCTCTGCAGTCCCTTACTACTTTGCATATTATTGAAATTATGAGTGTGTGTATAAGTATCTTCCATGAGACTATGAAGGGCATCAAGGACAAGGATCTCTCGTTTTTATTTGGTTCTATTTCTGAAAGTACTTTTTATTTTATTTTTATTTTTTAATCAAAATATTTATTTTCTTAAAAAAGGTTTTATTCATTATTTGTAGAGAAAGGGGAAAGGAGGGAGGAGGAAAGTGATTGCTTTGCATCTGCCTCCAGCTGGGGACCTGGCTGGAGATCTGGCTTGCAACCTGGGTATGTGCCCTGACTGAGAATTGAACCAGTGACACCTGGATTCACAGGCCAGTGCTCAGTCCACTGAGCCACACCAGCCAGGGCCATGTTTTTTTATTTTTGTATTACCAGAGCCTGGCACTATATGTGGCTTATACTAAGTGCTTAAAAATTAAGAGTCAAGCCCTATTATAAATTTTGCAGGAAAAGGTGTTTTGAAGTATCTATATTGTTACTTTTCTAATTGTTGTAGAGGTATGAGATGAGTGTGTTTGGCCAAAGAGATTTTTTTTAAATTATTTTTAAAAAATGATTTATTTTTAGAGAGAGGGGAAGGGAGGGAGGGAGGCAGAAAGGGAGCAAGAGAAACATCAATGTATGGTTGTCTTTCAACTGCCTCCAGCTAAGGACCTGGCTGGAGATCTGGCTGGGAATCGAACCAGCAACACAAAAAACACCATTTGTAGGCCGGTGGCCAAGGAGATTTTAAGTTGCTGAATGGAATGGCCATTCATTTGGAACAAAAGAAGAAGCATTTTTAGGTTTAGGGGAGCTTTTTATCAAACAGGTCCTGAATATAAATTCTCCTCTTGCCCAGTGAGATTCATTATCCCAGTTCTCCTCTGAATAGTTTCGAGCTTCTTGAATTTGTAGTCCAGATTCTGAGCAGGGTTCTGTTACTCTGATTTGAGAGGTAAACCTCTTGGAAACTGAACATTAATTTGCATTTGATCCACATTCTACATAATATAAAGAGTCTAGCTCCAGTCTGAAAGATTATATTCGCTTCTCTTTTCACCTTTCCTGGACCTAGTTTGAGCTAAATACCTAAGAATTGAAAGAGCCCAAGCTTCTTTCTTTGGGACCTATGGACTATGCATGGTTGAATTTAGTAATTCTAGTTTCTTCAGGAATTAGCTGGGCATATTTCTTGTCTTTATTTTTAGTCTGGCACTGATTTTTTTAAGCTGCCTTGCTACTCAGATTTTTTTTTTTTAATTTTAATGATTCATATTGGAATACGTGCATATCACCCACACTGTTCACTGTCAAGATAATAACTTATGCTTATTTTGGCAGAGTACTCATTTACTTAGGAGGAAGGTTATTTTTAGTATTTGTGGAAAGGTTCTCAAAGGAAATGTGAACTTAGAAGTGAGCACAAACCTTCTCTTTTTAGTTGTGCGTGACTGGTCACCAATTTGGTATTTTTCTCTGAAACCTTTCAGATAGTGATGATTCTTGCTTTCCCTCTCTAGTTAGAAACAGCATGTAACTTTTCTTTCTCCTTGCACCTCTAGAGAGGTCAATTAACTCAGAAATCACAAAAGGAATCTTCCCGATTTTTGTGCAATTGTTATTTCTGAAGCTATCATGAGTTACCACTATTTAAGGACATTTGGATTTGAATTGCATATATAAATATTTTTTCAAGACATTTGTGTTGCTTTGCCATGATTTATTTGACTTTAATCTTCATTTGAGGATATGTTTACTGATTTTAGAGAGAAAGGATGGAAAAGAGAAACATTGATTGGTTGTCACTCATACACGCCCAACCAAGGATTGAACCTGCAACCTTTTTGGGTATGGGCTAATACTCCAACTGAGCCACCTAGCCAGGGCTGCTTTCCCATAATTTAATTAAAAGAGAGGGAAACAGCAAAATATATTCAGAAAAACATTTCTTGCTTTTATGGCTCAGTGGATTGAGCACCATCTTGCAAACCAAAGGGTTGCCAGTTCTATTCCCAGACAGGTCACATGCCTGGGTTGCAGGCTGGGTCCCCTGTTGGGGGAACACAAGAGGCAACCACACATTTATGTTTCTCTCCCTCTCTTTCTTCCTAGCTTCCCCTCTCTCTAAAAATAAATAAATAAAATCTTAAAGGAAAAAAAAAAAGCATTTTTGTAAATTAGTAGCTTATTCTCCTGTAGGTAAAAGTGGTAATTCATAAATGGCCTTATCTTCCATACTCATTTTCATGTCATTCTGAAATTTACACTTTACAAATTCTGGTTTTCTGTAGAGTAACCATTTACTTTTTAATTTTTAAAAAAGATTTTGTTTATTAAAATAAAATCTGGAAAGACAGAGGGGTAAGGAGAGAGGGAGAGAGACATCAATGTATGGTTGCCTTTCACCTGCCTCCAGCTATGGACCTGGCTGGAGACCTGACTTACAGCCTGGTTATGTGCCCTTGCTGGGAATCAAACAAGCGACCTTTGGGTTCACAGGCTGGTGCTTTATTCGCTGTACCACCAGCCAGGGCTGGTGAGTATTTCTTTATAGAGTTGTGTGTTACAAAGAAAAGGGGGAGGGAAGCGCTGACCGGGTAGCTCACTTGGTTAGAGAATTGTCCTGATGCTCCAGGGCTGGGGTTTGATCTCCGCTCAGGTCACAGACAAGAATCAACCAATGAATTCATAAGTAAGTGGAACAACAAACCCATATCTATGTCTTTTTCTCTCCCTCCTTTCCTTCCTCACTCCCGTTTTCTCCCCACTTTCCTTCCTCTCTTCCTCCAGTCCCTCCTGTCTCTAAAAAAAAAATCAATAAATAAAATAACATTTAATAAGGGGAGGGAAGAGGTCTCACCTTCAAAAACTAAGAAAGGAGCCCTGGCTGGTGTGGCTCAGTGGATTGAGCACCTCCTTGGGAATCCAAGTGTCACTGGTTTGGTTCCCAGTCAGGGCATGTAACCAGGTTGCAAACCAGGTCTCCAGCCAGGTCTCCAGCTGGAGGAAGGTGAAAGGCAACCATACATGGATGTTTCTCTCCCTTTCTTCCTCCCTCCCTTCCCCTCTCTCTAAGAATAATGAATAAAATTTTTTTAAAATAATAATTTTTAAAAATAAGAAATTTTGCACCTGTGTAAACTAAATATTTCCTGTGTTATAAATAAGAGTATTGAGATGTTAAAGTGTTAGTTTATGTTTACATTTCAAAACAGAGGTAGACCCCTGGTTGGTGGTGTGTGGCTCAGCGGCTTGGATGCTGGCCTTTGAACTGAAAGGTCGCTGGCTTGATTCCCACTCAAGGCGCATGACTAGGTTGCTGGCCAGGTCCCCAGCTGGGGGCGTGCGAGAAGTATGTTTCTCATTCACTCTCACACATAAGTGTTTCTCTCCTTTTTCTCCCTCCTTCCCCCTCTCTGAAAATAAATAAAATCTTAACAAAACAAAACAAAAAAAACTAAAGTAGACTAAATGCTGAGTTCTTAATCTGTAGTCTGGAAATTTTATCCCTGAGGCAAGTCCTTGTAGATAAGAGAGCAAGTATACTGTAAGAAGCTGATGTTCCTTGGCTAGTAGCACAGTGGATAAGGCAGTGGCCTGTGAACCCAAAGGTCACTGTTTCGATTCCCCAGCCAGGGCACATAACCAGGTTGCAAGCCAGGTCTCCAGCCAGATCTGTGGCTGGAGGCAGGTGAAAGGCAAACACACATTGATGTTTTTCTCCCTCTCTCCCTCTCTCCTTTCTTTCTGGAAATAATAAATAAAATAAAAAAGAAGCTGATGTTATACTGGCTTGGTGAAGGAGACCTATAACCTGTATACAGCCTTTTTCTCTAGCATCATGCGTTACTATCAACATGAAAGCTTATCTGATCATTTTTGCAGCTTGTCTCCATTAGTATTTTGAGGACCATTCTACTGGTGGTCCTAGGAGATTAGAGCTCTAGAAACTTGAGCTGCAGTCTTCTTATCACTCAAACTGTTCAGCTTCTGGCTGTACTTGTGGGTCCTAAACATTCTAATGGTTGGCTTGGTTTTTTGGCTGGTTTATTTGCATTTGGCACAGTCAGTTTATGTAAAGACTCAGCTTTATTCTACATGTTTTAAAGAATAGATGGCATATACTTGTGAGAGGTTTTAACTGAAAGAGACTTACTCGTTCATATAGTAGCTTGTAATAGAGTAGATATGGCCTGAAAGCTTTACATGCACATGTGGTATGTATTTTTATTCTTTACATCTTGATAAATAGTAGGTTTAACTCAGAGATCACTTCCTCTGTGAAGCCTTGCCTAGTCCCTCTTTTCTACTTAACTCCTCTGCGCCTCTACTAAACCCGGTATGTATTTTTTCACAAATAGCCTTCCCTATTTGTTTACAGTTTATCTCACTGCTAGACTATAAGCTTCTTGAGGATATGGTATGTAGCTCACTCATTTCTGTGTATAATGCCTGGCACATAGAAGGTACTAAGACATGTTTTATGAATGAATGGGTGAGTAAACAATATAAAGAGTATTATAAAGTGCTTAAGGTGGGGGTTAAAAATTCAGATGCCTTCACGGTCCAGGCTTAAATGAGTTACACAAGCCGGCTAGGGACTGTGATAATCTGGAAAACACACGCCTTATCTGAAAGGGGCAGCTGCTGCTCAGCTCCAGCCAGTTAGTGCCTTGTAGGGATGTTGACCCTCTGTTGCCAGACCTTTTCATTTATCTTTATTGGTTTGAGAGACATCGATTTGTTGTTCCACTTATTTATGCATTCATTGGTTGCTCCTTGTGTGTTCCCTGACCCAGGATTGAACCCACTACCTTGATGTGACAGCACTAAACAACTGAGCTCCCTGGCCAGTGCCCAGATCTTTTTTTTTTTTTAAGATTTTATTTATTATTTCCAGAGAGAGGGGAAGGGAGAGAGACTTCAATGTATGGTTGCCTTTCACCTGCCTCCAGCTACAGACCTGGCTGGAGACCTGGCTTGCAACCTGGTTCTGTGCCCTGGCTGGGGAATCGAACCAGCAACCTTTGGGTTCACAGGCCAGTGCCTTACCCATTGTGCCACCAGCCAGAGCACAGATCTTTTTAATTTTTTAAGGGAACTTAGACATTTGGGGGTTTTAATATGAAATTTCTCAATTGTTAAAATGTCAATTAAAATTTTTAAAAGCTTAATTAAGGCATAATTTACATAGAAAAAGTGTATGTGTTATAGATGTATAGCTCAATCCATTTTCACAAACTGGTCTGTTTTGTTTTAATCCTCACCCAAGGACATGCTTATTGATTTTAGAGTGGGGAAGGGAAGGGGAAGGAGAAAGAGAAACATTGATATGAGAAACATCCATTGGTTGCCTCTTGCACTTGCTCTGACTGGGCACCAAACCTGCAACCTATGCATGTTCCCTGACCAGGCATCGAACCCGTGACCTTCTGGTTTATGTGATGACACTCCAACCAGCTGAGCCCCAAAGACCAGGGCTGATTTTTGTGTGTGTGTGGAGGAGGTGGGGGGCAGACAAAACTGGATTGACCTGCAAGCCACTAGATTGTAACTTGTGACAAAGTCCATAAGGGGAACTATGTAATTTCATTAAGAATCACTTAAGTAAGAGTGTCTTAAAGAGACGCATCATCTAAAGATAGTGTATGGTCTTTACTTGGATTATGATTCAAAGAAATCAAATGTAAAAGAACATTTATGAAATTATTGGAAATTTGAGTATTGACTTGCTGTGTAATATGTTAAAAATTGTTAATTATTTTAGATGTGATATAGTTGGATTTTTTATAGACTATGTTTTGAGCAGTTTGGAGTAAAATTAAGCTCAAGTTATAGGGATTTCCAATATACGTATGTCTCTGCAAATGCACAATCTCCTCCATTATCAACGTCCTACACTAGAGAGGTACATTTGTTACAGTCAGTGAACCTGCATAGACACATCATTGCTACCCAGAGCCCATAGTTTACATTAGGGTTCACTACTGGTGTTCTACATTTGATGGATTTTGACAGTGTTGTAGTATTGTACATAGTTATATTTCTAAAGAGTCCTTAAAAACTCATACTAATTTGTGAGTGAAATAAAATGATACTGAAATGTGCTTCAAAATAATTTGGGAAGCATGTGAAAATTCAGGTTTAAGTGTTGATAATCACTGAAGCTACGTAGTGGGTACATGGGAGTTCATTATATTAGTATGTCTTTTTTTTAATATGTATAAAATGTCCTACTTCCAAATGTAAAGCAATAATCCAAGTTAAAGCTGAACCATAATCTTGGGGGTCTAGGAGAATGGAATGCCAGTGCTGGTGACAGAATATAAATTTCTGGAACTGAACTCTGCAAAGGTAATAGTATTTTCTTTTGTCATTAATAGGACCTGAAAGTCAATATACTAAGACTGCTCAGGAGATTGTGAACGTCTGCTACCAGACACTGACTGAGGTAGGCGGTAAGAGGAGGTCCCTTTGGGATCTAACTTTATGGAATCCCCTTGTTGCCTTGGCTAAGGAGGCCTTCCCTGCCTATCCTGTTTTAAAATGTAATATCCTACCCCCCACCTTCACTCTACACCCCTTATTTCCTACCCTGCTTTATTTTCCTATATGGAATTAAATGTTTACAACAAACTACGTAATTACTTATTTACCATGTGTACTGCTTCTAGAATAGAAGCTCCACGAAGGAAGGTGTTTTTGTCTGCCTTGTTTGCAATTGTATCCTCGGTGTATAAAACACATGTTGAATGAATTCACAAATTTTCTTTCTCAGTATGACGAACATTTGACTCAGCTTGAGAAGGATATTTGTACAGCTAAAGAAGCAGCTTTGGACGAAGCAGAATTAGAAAGCTTGGACCCAATGACCCCAGGGCCTTACACACCTCAGGTGAGTCTGGGGTAGGAACTTCCTCTTAACTAAGTTTTCTTACTGGTTTGAGAAATTTGGTACATTTTAACAGATTTATTTACTGAGATACCCTTCTTCTCTGTCCTTCCTCTTCATATGCCTTTCGTGTGCTTTCTTGTCTTCTCAAAGGCTAAGGTGAGTGAGGGCCATGGGTCTTGGCCTTGTTGAATTCAGAAGCAGCAAGTGCGGGATGAATGAGTGGGGTGGGGTCGTAGTTGCTTAAGTGGTATTTAGGAATACCAGACTCCAGAGGCCTTCCTCTTGAGTCTCTGGAGCTCCCTTGCCTATGAATTAGGGTCCTGGCACTCCCTCCCTGGAGTATAGACTTCTCAGTAGTAGACATGGGCCATACTGTTCTGTGCCTTATGTATGCCTGATTACTCATTCTCTCAGAGGTGTCTAGTGTAGCTCAGATGTTGCGTATTTTCCTGGATTGACTCCCTATCTTTGTAAATGATGATAGATAATGTATATAATTTTAAATTCCTGTGCCCAAAGACTAGAGAGTAGGATTAATAAGATATTTTTAGTGCTTCTGTTCTGAGCCTTGAATATAATGAGTGTAGTTCATCTATACTATACTTTTAGAGGGATGGCATATTTAAAGAATAGGACTGACTTACCAAACTATAGCTGGTGCTTGGTTTCTATATTGGAGGCACTATGGTAAAGAGGAGAGTACATGAAGTTTGGCATAAAATAGGCCTGGGTTTGAATCTTATCTCTACTACTATCTAGCTTTGTGAACTTGGGAAGCTAACCTCTCTGTTTCCTTTTCTCTAACATACTTTTCTTTTTTAAAAAGGATTGGTTTATTTATTTTTAGATTTTTTAAAATTTTTATTATTTTTAGAGAGAGGGGAAGGCAGAGAGGCAGAGAGGGAGAGAGACATCAGTGTATGTCTTTCTCCTGCCTTTTACCTGCCTCCAGCTACAGACCTGGCTGGAGACCTGGCTTGCAACCTGGTTATGTACCCTGACTGGGAATCGAACCAGCAACCTTTAGGTTTGCAGGCCGACGCCTTAGCCTTTGTGCCATCAGCCAGGGCTATTTATTTATTTTTAGAGAGAGAGGGAAAGTGAGGAGAAAGAAAAACATCAATGTGTTTGAGAAGTTGGTTGCCTCTCAATACCTGCCCCCCCTCTACTGGGGGCCTGGCCTGCAACCCAGGCATGTGCCCTAAGTAGGAATTTAACTGGTAACCTTTTGGTTCACAGGTCAGTGCCCAGTCCACTGAAGCACACCAGCCAGGGCTTAAATGTACTTTTCAAGATTATTAGAAACATAAAGTGAATTAATTGAATTAATTTGCCTGGCACATGGTAGACATTTGGTAAATGTTTTCTTGTCTGTACGAAAACTTTCTACAAAGTTTTCAAAGGCCCTTTCAAATTTAACCAAATATTTTAATGCAAAATTCTTTCTATTCCCACTAGAAAACTTTTCTTCATTTTACTCAGGTTTTGCTCTGAACTGATAATGCAACCTATATGCTTTCTGTTGGATTATTGCTGCCTCTCATTTATGCATTCGCCCTATCTTTTACTCTTTCTTTCACCCCAAAATATAGGTTACTGAGGGGCCATGTACTCGTATAAAGAACCCTAAGATACTTCTTCCAGGCCCAGAACAAGGAAAGGCTTTTGGAGTGTGTGGGCAGATTGGGTCAAGGGGGCTTAGGTGAGTGCTGTTGCCCAGGAAGGCTTTTATTAGGCCTACAACTTCCACCAGGTGCTTTCTGGTAAGTTAAAGGCTGAGTTTTAGCCATCATTCCCCAGGAGATTCATGTGCACTTCATGGCACACAGTTTGCTCTCCTCTCTGACAGTGTAGTCCTCGTTCTTTGGTGAGTCAGAGCCTTAGACACGAAAGTCTTCTTCCTTTTTTCTCTACCTCTCCCATGCTATCTCAAATGGCTGAAGAAAAGCTGGCAACTGTTGTCCCTTCTGAGAAGTAGCTGTAGTTTGATGCAGTTAGAGGGTCTCCTACGAAGACTAGGGTGTAGGTGGTGCCTCTTCATTATTCCAGTTCATCCTCTGATCATTGCCTTCACTCATATATACAAATTTTAAAATAGTAAGTCCAGTTCATTACCTCTTAACCTGAGGAAGATGGGCATGAGTGATTGTCCTCGCTTATTACTAGTCTCAAATCCAAATGTTACTAAAGAGGGTTTCCTGAGTTTAAGCTGTCGTAATATAATTCTGGTTGTATGTAAAAATAATATTAATCATACTTTACTTCCAGCTCTAAATGATGGTAGTCAGTCATTTTCATTCAGCCATTTTCCACGTACCTGTATTACATCATATATTCAATTTTAACACTTTATTTAAAACTGCTTACTTTGCAGTTTCCCACACAGCCTTTCGTTTCCGGATTTTCTGTTCTGTTCCACAATTAGTTTATCCGCTCTGTAATCCTTTAAATTCTGTTTTGCCTTTCTTTCTCCAAAACCCTCTTCTCAATCAGCCTTGTTTGTTAAAAAAAATAATAATAACAAAGAAACATGTTGATGTTTTTGTTGTTGTTGATAAAAGTAGCATGTTCATAGGGAAAAATTGGAAAATAAAATAAAGAAGAAATTAAGTTACCTAAAATAAAATTCACTGCTCAGAACCAACCACTGTGAACATTTTGGAGTGTCTCTTTCAAATCTGTGATGTATGTGTTTGCATGCACATGCCCTCACTTGTGTGTTTATAGACAAGCTTTTAAAGTGAAATTGATCAAGATGGTTTTGGATCTTGTTGTTTTCACTTCACATTATATTAAAAGTCTTTATTTCATGAATTTGTCTTTGAAAAACATGATTTTTTTAAATAGCTGCGTAATATTTTTGCCCTCAGAGAACTCTTTCCTATTTCTCCAGCTTGTTCTTTATTGGACCCTCCTTCCCTCCTGTCACTAAATAAGTCCATTTGCTAAACCCTTGTTCTCTTCAGCAGAGGGAAGAGGGAAGAAGGTATCTATAATTTATTGAATACCAGGCATGGGGTAAGGAACTTAAACATATCTCTTAAATGTCCCAACAAACTTGTGAGATAAACATCATCATTTATGTTTTACAGTTGAGGAAACCAAGACTTTGAGAGATTAAGTAATTTGTTAAAGTTACTCAGCTAGGAAGTGGTGGAGCCAGGACTCAAACCCAAGACAGTTGACTCTATAAAGCCCATGGTTTTTCACTGTACCATTTTGCCTCATAGCATCCTCCAATGAGCTCTCCAGATTGAAATTTCTTAACCTCATTTCCTATTAGAAGTCTCTAAACTAACCAAAATAGCACTGGTATAAAGCCCTGGGCCTAAAAACAATAAGACAAGGCTTAGAAGAAACTAGGTTATTGATGAGGAAAGCTGTTAGTACATGGAATTGTCCTATAACTTTGATGCTTTTCCGCTTCATGCATTTCATGATCCTATACATTAGATGCCTCTTCTGCTAGAATGAGCAACATTTGTAAGATTTCCTAAAACCTGTCCATAAAGTTATTTCAAGCTATGCTTTCTCCTTAAATGGATTGGTCTGCATGATCTTTTTCTTCAGTGAGTGCTCTAAAGGGGAATTCTCTGTAGTTCTTACTCCTTTTCCTAAACAGAAGCTAAGTTGTATGACTTCTGTCACAGCCCCCTGATTTGTATGATACCAACACATCTCTCAGTGTGTCTCGAGATGCCTCTGTATTTCAAGATGAAAGCAATATATCTGTCCTGGATATTCCCACTACCACTTCAGAAAAGCAGGAGACACAGGTAGGATATTCTTTCTCTCTTTGTGAGATTGACAGTGTGCTTTGGAATGGGGGAGGGGGAGGGTGGTGACACACAAGGTCTGTCCCGAAAGTATTGGCTGTGCAAACAGTTTTAATTTTATTGACATTGATTTGATACTTTTGGGACAGACCTTGTATGACATGTGTCAAGGATAACTGAGCCTTTTGGCTCTGGGAATGCAGGTTAAGAATGTGATTTCAGAGTGGGATGGTGGCATTTCACATGATGCACCAGAGCTGAGATAGGCTGGGTAAGGAAAGCTCTGTCGTAAATGTTGAAGGGTATGAGGAGGAGGAGGAAGAGAAGGAGGATAATGGGAAACCTAAGACACCAGTCCCGCTGAGTATGCTTACGGAAAGCTTATGATTACATTACACCTTTATGATATAGGAGCCCCACCAACACAGGGCAGGTCAAATCCCAGGGCAATAGCAGAGGGTCTCTGTAGTGAGTCCCAGTCTGACTTGGAACCAGCTAAACAAGTCTGTTCACCAAAATTACTGTCTATGGCCTGTCCCTGTGGGCAGAATCAGGCATAGCAGAACTTCGGGGAAGGCATAAATGTGAAAATATGAGGCATTGAACAGCCTGACAGGTGACTAAAAAGGACCTGCATTTAGAGACAGAGTTCAAAATAATTGCCTTGCTACTCTATGTATGCTGTAATCTAAATTCAGGTCATTTATAGTTAAATTAAAATTTTTTTAAGTAGCCTTTTCTAGCAACATCAGAAGGTATTTCTCTAACCTAAGGAAAGCTTGGGTTAGAGAGGAAGAGTCTCCCTTGTGATGATATAGTAAAAGTAGACCACCTTCTTGGTATTTGAGTTTTTTACCCTCTTGATGATTTCCAAAGAAAAATGGGGGCAAATGCACATGGCTTGAGATGTGCAGATAGCCCTCACTATTGCTGGGCTTGGCTGGGATATGAGGGAGGAGGGCCCATTCTGGGTGAAAGTCCTTGTTAATTCCACCTACAGGCACGTCCCTCAATGATATGCTATTTGTGTTCCTTACTCAGATGTGCCAGGGCCAAGGTAGGCTGGGCGAGGAAGACTCTGACGTAGATATTGAAGGGTATGATGATGATGAGGATGGGAAACCTGAGACTCCAGCCCCAGTGAGTATGCTTACAGAAAGCTTATGGTTACATTATACCTTTCTATGCAAGGAGCCCTACCAGTATAGGGCAGGCCAAATCCCAAGGCGATTTCAGAGGGTCTCCATAGTGAGTCCCAGTCTGACTTTAATCCTTGGAACTGGCTAAACAAGTCTGTCCACTAAAATTACTTAACTTCCTATGAGGCAGCAGGAGGTGCTGGTGGTGGCTTCTAGTCTCTTATTGGGTGATTGATGGGACCTTGACCCCCTAACTCGTCTCATTCAGGAAGGCGAAGATGCAGATGGTGATCTTGCAGATGAAGAGGAAGGAACTGTACAACAGCCTCAAGCCAGTGTCCTGTATGAAGATTTGCTTATGTCTGAAGGAGAAGATGATGAGGAAGATGCTGGGAGTGATGAAGAAGGAGATAATCCTTTCTCTGGTAAGTCTTGCTCTTTGCTTCTGTTCCTGTGTAGCTCACCATAGCACCCACAGAACTGGATGGGAAGCTCTTGGCCACAGATGCTTCCCCCCGACACACACACCTGAGGACATGCTCATTGACCTTAGAAAGAGGGGAAGGGAGAGAGAGAGAGACAGACAGACATTGATGTGAGAGAGAAACATTGGCCAGGGACCAAACCTGCAACCCAGGCATGTGCTCTGACCAGGAATTAAACCAGTGATGTTTCGGTTTACAGAACAATGCTCCAACCAACTGAGCCACACCAGCCAGGGCCATGTATGCTCTTTTAATGATGTCCTATTAACAGACCTCAGAGTACTGAGGACTCCCTCATAGGCTGATCAAATTCATTAGCCTTAGAGGAAGTGAAGAAATACAACACAGGAGCTACAGAAGATGACAGTGGAAAAGGCAAGTGCCTAAGTAGCACCTTTGATTTGACTACTTCATAGAAGTAGAAAACAAGTGTTATATGTTGTGATAGGGAAGGAAAATGAAGAAAAAAGATCCTGCTTTGAGATGTTTTGTGGATCAATGACAGTGGCAGGAGAAAAGTCTAGGAGGAGATGATAGGAGAAAAACAGATAGATTAGACTGAGGTGGAAAAGGGAGGTGGTTACTTGGATTCAGTTTTAAACTACAGAAGATCTTGGCAGTGTTTATTCTCAGCACTCCTCCAAGGTGAGGCATCCAGGCAAGATGCCTGTGTAGATGTGTGGGCTAACTAATTAATTTTGGAAGACCAAGCCAAAGATGCAAATTCTGTCAACCTTATCTCAGAATCTGTCTCTTTTCACAGCTATCCAGCTAAGTGAAAGTGGAAGTGACTCTGATGTGGGATCTAGTGGGATAAGACCCAAACAGCCCCGTGTGCTTCAAGAGAACACAAGGATGGGCATGGAAAATGAAGAAAGCATGACGTCCTATGAGGGAGCCGGTGGGGAGGCTTCTCATGGTTTGGAGGAAAGCACCATCAGGTAATCGACAGCAACCTGCTACAGGGCTGTGGCATCGGTGCCCAGCTGTGATGTCAGAGGGCCCAGCATCAGATTACGTTCATCCATCAAACATTTCCTGAGTGCCTACAAGGGCCAGGCACTGTGCTAGGCCCTCGGGGATACACAGAGGAGCAAGACATCCTGCCCTTGAGGAATTCACAGTCTAGAGGAAGAGACTGATGCAGACAAAATCATTACAAATACAATGTGATAAGTGCTATAGCATAAGTTAAGTACAAAGTGCCAAGTCACCACTGAGGAGGGAGTGTGTCACCCTGCTTGGCAGTAAAATGGAGAAGTTTCACAGAACTGGGCCTTACAAGATGAATAGGAATCTACTAAGCAGATAAGTGGCAGCAGGTGAGGAGATTCTTAGAGGTGAAACAATATGTTCAAAGGCACAGAAATGTAACAAAGTATGTTTCAGAGAGAAGGGAGATTGTTGGGAGTTGTGGCTCCAGAAGTTTTACATTGCTGAAAGGGCCTTAAATGGCACACTAAGACATTTGGCATTGGGATAATGGGAATCATTATCTAAGGAAAAAGAAGTTAACACCAAATTTGTGGGTGAAGTAATTAACTCTAGGACAACACTAAGGATCTCAACTAGGATCTGTTAAGAGAAGGTGGAGGAAGGGGACGTGTTCAAGTGCTCTTGAGCAGGTAGATCGATTGGATTTAGGAGATAAGGAGATATGGTATATACTGGAAGGGAATGTCACTAAGATAGGAAAGAGGAAGAACAGGCAAGCAATTGGACTATTCATTCAGCAAATATTTATCAGAAGTACAAAAGAGACTATGATGTAGTCCATTCCTCCAAGAAGTTCACTCTAATAGGAAACCTAAAACAGGTCAATAGGTAACCAGTCACAGTGTAATAGGAAAAGTGCTGTGATAGGCGACCACAGGGTTTTTCTGGGACTTGGGAAGGAGTGGGATAGGGGAGCTGGTCAGAGAAGGAAACCAAGCTAAATCAGAAATCAAAAATCTTGAAAATGTGCATCTCATTTGGCTCTCCCAAATTTCATATCTACGAAATTTTTTATGGGAATAATAAAACACTTTCATCCGGATATTTTGTACAAGGATGTTTATCACAGCATTATTTCTAATAGTGGGAAAATTGGAAACAGCTTAAATGTCTTAGTGAGACTGTTAAATAAATCATTGTCATAGCCATACAGTGGAATACCGTGCAGCTATTAAAATGTATGTTTATAAAGATGTTCATTATAACCATTAGTGAAAAAAGCAGAGTCCTAAAGAGTTATGTAGAGTATTCTAATTTTGTAAATAAAAAAATGTTTAAAGCATCTAAGTGAAGTACATAGAAAAAAATTGGAAGGTCATGTACCGAAAGATTATCTCTGAGTAGTGGAGTTATTGGTGATTATTTTCTGGTTGTATATTCTGATTTTTAAAAATTGGTGAATGTGTATAATTGTGTGATTTTTTAAAGTAAAATTAAGAATAAACAAACAAACAAAAAATAAAGCACACTCTGGCAGAAGTGTGAAGAATTCATTGGAAATAGAGGAAAACTGGAGGCATGACTGATTGCAATAGTGCAGGCCAGGGATGGCAAAGGACTAAGTCAAGGCATGCAGAGTAGGGATGGAAAGGAGGGGATAAAGACAGGATGTATTGAAGAGGTAGAATCTTTAGAACTATTGATTAATTGGGTATGCAGATGAGTGAAGCCATAAATGGTAGATGAAACTATGAGGCTATCTGTTTATGGTCACAAGAGCTGGCAGTATGTTGTTCAGGTTCAAGGGAGTATCTTTCAGGTTCTTGTGTATATCCAGTTGTCAGGTTGATGTTTTTGAACAGGATCATTTCTCTAAGGAATCTGTAGAACAGTTCAGAACCAGTCATTTTAGTGTCCAGGGGAGGTGAGATCATCCCTTGGTGGCACCAAGAATGGGACTGGTCAGCTAGAGGACGGTTGCCCGAGCTTGAGAGATGACATGTTTCTCTTCTCAGTTATGGGAGCTATGAGGAGCCTGATCCCAAGTCGAACACCCAAGACACAAGCTTCAGCAGCATCGGTGGGTATGAGGTATCAGAGGAGGAAGAAGAGGAGGAAGAGCAGCACTCTGGGCCGAGTGTACTAAGCCAGGTCCACCTGTCAGAGGACGAGGACAGTGAGGATTTCCACTCCATTGCTGGGGACAGTGACTTGGACTCTGATGAATGAGGCTTCCTTTGGGCCTCCTTGGTCAGCCTTCCCTGTTGTCCAGCCTAGATGATTCAGTTTGTTTATATTAATATCTGTGCAGTATCTGATCCTGAAATCACCAGATTAACTAACACCTTAGCCTTTAAAGATTAGTAAGTAAATGATAACAAATCGCTTCTCCTCATCTTCCTGGGGTAATCCCTTTCCCCCTACCGCCTAAAAATGGTGTCATCTTCTCCTTCTCTAGTGCCCACCTTTAACTTCACTTACTGCCCTCAGTATCATTTTTCCTGGGGAAGATGGGGGAATTATGAACAGACTAAAAACTTTATGCCCTCTTGGTATATTAGAAATTTTCCAAGCATGGTATCTTATTTTTCTAGCAGGCTGGAACAGGGAATTGGGTTCTTTCTGGTGGACTCTGCCACACTGAACACATAAACCTATTGGACAAACTACCCATTCTTTTATTATTTATTTGATTTTGCAATGCCTTATTCCTTAATGAGTTTGAGGCAAATGATTATAAATTTTTTAAACAGCCTGCATGTTAGAAATGATATGTTGCCATGTAAATATGTTCTATTCCCCCACCCCCAGGGGAAATGGTAGGAAAATGGTAAGTTCCTTAGGGCAAAGACTGTGTCTTCTATTTCTTTTCATGCTTAGGATATGGTTCTGTGCACAGTAAGTACTCAGTAAATGTTCCTAGAATTGTAAAATTCTCAACAGATTTGTTGAGCACCTGCTTCATCATGAGCACTATCAGATCCTCAGGATGCAAAGCTAAGTAAGACACATTCCTTTCACCCAAAGAGGTTACCATCAAGTTGGGAGGGTGTAAAAATTCAAAACATACTAATAAAGGTTATGTTCCGTGAGATAAGTGCAAATAAAGTATAGGTGAAAATAGAGAAGTGATCATGTCTGAAAAAGTCAGGGAAGTCTTCCTGGAGGTAATTGTTAAGCTGATTGTTGAAGAACTAGTAGGAACTTGCCAGATGGGAAAGTCCAGGTAGGGTGTATCATGAAGTGAAAAGGCCAAAGTTTAAAAATGGCAGAGTGTGTTCCTAGTTTGTTTGTTTGTTTGTTTGTACCTACCCTGTTCCAGAAAGGATTTAAGGGGGTTTAGTTCCAGTCCTTTAATGCTGGAATGGCCAGAGATGAGACTGAAAGATGGGCGAGAAGCATATCCAGAGCTTTGACTTTGATGCTAATGAGTGTGAATTTTACATTTTAGGAAATGAGGAGTTCTAGTGGAATGATATATCAGGTTTGTGTTTTAGAGATTTTGTGTATATTGAATACATATGAAGGACGAAATTGAAGAATCTTGTGACAAATGTGATGCCATTTTTGTAAGAGACAAAATCGTGTGTATATTTATGTTTTTATATTGAATATACTTGCGCGTGTAAAGGAAGGGGTCTAAAAGGATATATGCTAAACCATTCATGGTGTAACATCAGGGGAATGAGATTGGAGGTGGGGGGCTGTAGGGTTGTATGTGTACCCAGTGGGGTATTGTGCTTTTATTTCTGTATTGTTTGAATTTTTTACAAGTATGTATTATATTTGTAATAAAAAAAATCTTTTTAATCAAGCAGTAGTATGGAGAGTGGTTTGGAGGGGGAACAAATCTAGTTCAAGTACAGTCAAACCTTGGCTCTTGAATGTCTCCTATCTTGAACAATTTGGTTCTCAAACAGCCTTCTGAAACTAATTAAGTTCAAGAACTGAGGTTCCACCGGACGGGGTAATGGAGCCCAAACTATGGCTGTTGCATGAAGACAGGAGGAGCGGGATCAACCTGAGAGATCTTTAGGGGGTAGAATCAATAGGGCATGATGGCTGATGGGCATTTGGGGGTGGAAGAGGCTGAAGAATGGAAGATGGTTTTTTAGGATTTTGGTTTGGGAGAATGAGTGGGTACAGGGTATTCATGTACTCATTTCACATTTATCAAGCTACCTATTTTTAGCAAGCAGTCGGCTAGATGCTGATAGGGAAGTAAGATATAAAAAGTTTCTGACTGCAGAGAACTTAGGTCTAGAATGAGAGGTAGGTATGTAAGTTAAGTTTAGCAAAAAGTGATCATGTGCCCTGGTTGGTGTGGCTTACTGGACTGAGCACAGGCCTGGGAACTGAAAGGTCCCTGGTTTGACTCCAGTCTGGGCACATGCATGAGTTGCGGGCCAGGTTCCCCAGTTGGAGGCACCTGAGAGGCAACCACTTGTTTGTTCCTCTCCCTCTTTCTGAAAATAAAGAAATAAAATAATTTTAAAAAGTGATTATTGCATATATATTTACAAGGTTCTGTGGAAAGAGGAGGTTACCAACTCTGCTTATGGAGTAAGAATGGGAAGGCTTCAAGAGGAGACCCTTGAGATAGATCATGAAGAGCCAGAAGGAGTTTGCTGGACAGTTACAGGGGAGAAGAGTGGAAGGGGGCATTCTAGGCAGAGGGAACAATGCTTAAGGGCATGAAACTACATGGTCTGTTCATGGAATAAGTAGTTTTGGATAGGTGGAATAGAGAGAGCATAAGTAGTATAGTGATTATAAGGCTCAGGATTAAATGCTCATTTTGTTTTATTTTTAGAGGGGAAGAAAGGGAGAGAAAGATTGATGTGTGAGAGATACATCTATTGGTGACCTTTCTCACACCCCCAACTGGGGACCTGGCCCACAACCCGGTCATGTGCCCTGGCTGGGAATCAAACTGATGACCTTTCGGTTTGCAGGCACTCAATCCACTAAGCCACACCAGCCAGGGCTAAATGTTCATTTTGTTTCATTTAATTTATTTATAAAATATTTTATTCATTATTTTTTAGAGAGAAGGGCAGGGAGGGAGGAAGAAAAAAATCATTAATATATAGTTGCCTTTCACCTGCCCCCAGCTTTGGACCTGGCTGGAGATCTGGCTTGCAACCTGGTCATGTGCCTTGGCTGGGAATTGAACCAGCGACCTTTGGGTTCGCAGGCCAGAGCCATGAATGCTCATATTAGAGAGTTTACTCTGGCAGCAGTGTGCGAATAGGTGGCCAGGAAAGGACTGATGCAAGAGGAGAGATAAGGGAGACAAACTGGTTGAGACATTGGCAGTGGGGGGAAAGAGAAGTGCATCTTAGTGACTGACTGGATAATGGAAAGTAAATGGAACCTACATTTCTGACTTGGGTGACTGGGAAATGGTGGTGGCATGCTCTGAACAGGTTGATGGTAGAAGATAGAAATAGTTAAGTTCAACTGGAAGCATGTAAGTTGAAAGTACAATAGGTATAAAGCTTAGGATGTACATGCAGGGTCAGAAGGCCTGGAGGACAGAATTCTGGTGAAGATCAATAGTTACGGAGTGTGAGAAAAGGAAGGAAAACATGAAGTGCAACATTTTTCAGACCAAGGAAGGAGTTTTAAAGCATCAAAGGACAACATATACGAGGTCTGTCCCGAAAGTATTGGCTGCACAAACTTTTAATTCTCTTGACATTGGCTCCATACTTTCAAGACAGACCTCTTATGTACCACAGAAAGGTGAGGTCAGATGGATCCTGAGAGCACCTTTGGGTTTCGGCAGGGAGGAGGCCCCGGTGACCTTAGCTAACAGGTGTAGGGTTAGAGTAATGAGATTGGAGTCAGTCTGCAGCAGCATGAGGAACAGATGGAAGATGGGAGATCATAGAATACTCTTTCAAGAAGCTGGGCTATGAAGGATATAAAAGGGAGAATCTTCAGATGGAAGAAAAATTGCTTACATAGGCTTAGGGTAGAAGAAAGCAATAGAGGAGAGTATAGAAAAAAGCAAGAGAGGACAGCTGTGGGAAAGATGGCTGTGGAAACAGGAGGGAATGTGAGTTGCCATAGGTTAGCATCCCCTCCTGCAGGAGAGGCGATCTTTCCCCTGAGAGAAAAAAGGATGGAGGTAGTTGCCTATCAGTGTGTAGATAAGGGAGAGAGGTCAGTGGAGTTCATAGCTTTAGTTCCTGTGAGAAAAGTGACGGTGGGATAGGGGCTTGAGTAAGTGTTGAACTTCTGAGGGAGATAAGCAACAACTGGAAACCAGCTAAATGTCCATCAGTAGAGCAGATGGGTTCAGTATAGTACACCTGCTCAGTAAATTATGCCATTGTTAAGAAACAAGGGAAATCTGTATGTGTTAATATGGAAAGATCTTTTTATTATGGAGTTTCAGGTGTACAGTGTAATTCAACATCCGTATATGTATACTTACGCGATCACCCCCAAAAGTAGTTCTATCCATCTTCATGGACTTGACCCCCTTCACCCCTTTCATTTACCTCCTCCCCCAATCCCTTCCCCTCTGGTAACCACCAATCTGTTCTCTGGATATATGAGTTTGTTTTGTTCATTTTTCTTTTAGATTCCTTATATTAGCTAAATCATATGGTAGCCTTCTTTCTCTTTCTGACTTACTTCACTTAGCATTGTGCCCTAAAAGATACTCTTTAAAAAAAAAAAAAGTGGCCCTGGCTGGTAGCACAGTGGATAAGGCGCCGGCCTGGAAACCCAAAGGTCGCAGGTTCGATTCCCCAGCCAGGGCACGTAACACGGTTGCAAACCAGGTCTCCAGTCAGGTCTGTGGCTGGAGGCAGGTGAAAGGCAACCATACATTGATGTCTCTCTCCCTCTCTGCCTCTCTCTTTTTCCCCTCTTTCTAACAATAGTAAATAAAATCTTTTAAAAAATGTGATAGAAGGTAGGTAACATTTAATTCCATTTGTTTGGGAGACAAAGGAGGTATAAATCCATGTTTGCATGTTCACAGAAAAGATTTTCAAGATGCACTTCAGACTTCAGACTTAACACATGTGAGGTAGAGTAGGGGGAAGACTTGTTCTTTTCACTGTAAACCCTTCTGTTAATATTGAAATGTTTCTTTTTTCAACAGTCACTGAGGGAAATGGGAGCTGAAGCTAAGGATCCATAGAAGGGTTACTGGGGGTTGAATGCACTGATGAGGTTGGCGAGCATTAATTTCAAGTACTAATCTACTTGATTATGATTTTTCTCCAAAGGTACTTAGCAACACTGTTGGTAGGAGAAGTAAAGCAGTTTGAGGTGAAGACCTGGGTAAAAGAGACAGAATGGTGAATTTCCTCTCAATAATCATTTCTTAACTACTCTACCAAGCACTGGGCTGGGGGCTTGAATACAATGTTGGAGAAGGACGAGGCCCACACAAGAGTGCAATAAGTGCCCTGACTGGTGGCACAGAGGATAAGGCGCTGGCCTGTGAACCCAAAGGTCACTGGTTCAATTCCCAGTCAGGGCACATAACCAGGTTGCAAGCTAGGTCTACAGCCAGGTCTGTAGCTAGAGGTGGTGAAAGGCAACCACACATTGATGTTTCTCTCTCTCTCTGCCTCTCTCCCTTCCCCTCTCTCTCAATATATAAATAATATATGTATTTTAAAGTGTGATAAGTGAAATAATAGCTGCAGTGTCTCATAAGGGGGGCAGGGTAAGGAGAGCGGGGCCTGTGCCAAGAAGCCCGGAACTATGGGAGACAGACCTTCCTACAGATGGCTAGGCTGAGTTCTCTGGGGTAAGGAATGGGCGTTGTTCCAGGCAGAGAAAAGAGCATGCGACTAAATAGTTAGGGGTGGTGCATGTGGAAGGGGCTGGTGAGAACTGAAACTAGAATTAGCCAGGGCCCAGATCCTGGAGAGCTTGGCAGTCTTTGGTCAAGAATTTGGATTTGGGAGGAAAAAAAAAGAATTTGGATTTGACTCCTAAAGATTATAGGGATCTCTTGAAGGACTTGAGCAACTTGAGCAGCAGTTTGGAATAGGGACTGTAGGAGAAGAGGACTGGAGGTGGTGTGGCAATCATTTAGGCAAGGCGTGAGTCAGCTGTAAAGCCAAACCAGTAGGCAGAGATTTGAGAGAATTTAGGGGATAGACTGTACAAATAATACATTATATATGGTGATATTTCAGTCAGTCAATAAATACTCTGGTGGGTACCACGCATTTTTTTAGGTGCTCTGAATATAGCAGTGAATAAAAGAAAACCCCTCCTCTCAGAAAGCTTAGAATTTTAGTGGGGGAGATACAGTAAATAAGAGTGACAAGTACTACGAAGGAAAAACAGTGATGTGAGAGAGTACGGGATGGGAGCACTACTGTCATGGTCCAGGAAGGCCATGTTGAGTGGCTGTCACCAGTGTAGAAATATGCATGTATTAACTTAGATAAAGTTAAGATGTTTTTTAGAAATTTGAAAAGGTAAGCAGAGAAAAAAACACAAAATACAACTTTAAAAGATTAGCCAGAGAAGCAAGAGGAAACTAGGATCCACTGTGTTGGGGCAAATGAGAATACTAAAGGGGGGGCGTAATCAGCAAGGGCCAATACTTGCGGAAAGGACTGAAATTTGTCATTGGGACTTGGCCGTTGGTGAGCCTGATGAAAATAGTTTTTTTGGACTGGTGGGTACGGAAACCAGATGGCAAGGGGGTTGAAGAATTGAATGGGAGGAAATAGAAACAGCTTGATTTGATTAAACAATACCTATCATGCACTGGGCCAGCCTCTGACTTCATTTAATCCTAGGCCATCTGAGAAAGGCATTGTTATTCCCATTTCCCAGATGAGAAAACTGGTTCAGGGGCACAGAGGATAGAAGGGCTAGCCTTGGACTAGAGAAGGACCACTTTTAAATTAAGACCAGAAAGATGAGTATTGGATACGTGGAAGGGGGCAAACCATGCCTCTGGGCATTGTAGACCCTAATAAGGACTTTGTCTTTATCCTAAAAATAGTGGGAAACTGTTCACTGAGAGTAGGGTGGAGCTTGAGAAAGTAACCTCAGGTTTGTGTTTCCAAAATGTTGACTTTTGTGCTTGTTTAAAAATACTGCTTCCTAGGCCCTAATTCTAAGGAATAAGACTGGTGGTTTGTTTTACAGATGGCCTGAGTACTCTTTATCTGAGAAGTCTGAGAAACTGATCAAGCTACATTTCCAGATTAACGTTATCCTCAGCTGTTCTTAAACTAGTACATCAAAATGGGTGTAGAAGTGGCCTATTAAAAATTTAAATTCCTGAGCTTGGAATGTGCATTTTTAATATGCACACTTGCAATTCTGATGCAGATAGTCATTAAAGTAATAATGATAACAATATTGATAATCTTTTGGTAAATATAAATTATTTAGAAGAAATACAAAATTACAATGTTTTATTATCAGGTGCACATTTATCCTTGGCCTTTTGGTTCATAATAACTTAATAGTCAAGGATTTTTTAAATATTACTTTTAATAATATGTATCTCATTTATGTATAAATATCATGCATAAACTGACAATTTCAGTGACATATACAAATTATAAATTCTGCAAATTGGTTTAAATAGATGTAAGACTTTCAAAAATAATTTCTCTTAAATTTTGCTTATATAGGTTCGGATTTTCCACATTTTGGAAACTTGGAATCCGGTGTTTTCAATCAACTCCATGTTTACAGCCCTTCTTCAACTTTTAAAGTATTTGTTTATTCTTATTTATAATAAAGTTAGTTTGTTCTTTTATCTGTTTCTCTCTCATATTGTCCATGTAAGACTTTCTATCAATTAAAAATTTGGCTCAGCTATCTTTAACGCAGGGTGGGGCAAACGTAAGTTTACAATTGTTCATATGGAAAAATAATACAATAAGTAGTAAATAATTACAAGAATAAACTGTTTTGCATACTTACAACTATAAACCTACTTTTGCTTCACTCTGTATATATCAAGAGTGGTCAAATAATAGAGGAAGCAAAATTAATTTACATGTTAGTAGGAACAGGGTATGTCATATCAATGATTACAAAATTATTCACGCTTCCTTTGGTTTTTTTCTTATGAAATGAGGAATATTTTAAGGGGAGGAAAAAGCTATATTGGAAAACTGGGAGCAAATAAATGCTCCAAACTAGAGAGATGATTAAATACTTAGAAGGAAAATGAATTCATAAATGAAAAATGAAGATTGCTAGAGTACCCAATATATTTTGCTTCATTTTTACCAACTGTAAATATATCAGAAGAAAGCATATCAGTAGGAAGTGTACTAGAGGCTGTTTATTTTACACAACTTACTTCTTAAATTTCTTTATTCTAAATGTTGACATCCTACCTACCTTTAAAATAACGTCAGCATTGCCCTAGCTGGTGTGCCTCAGTGGATTGAATGCCAGCCTACAAACTGAAAAGTTGTGAGTTCGATTCCCGGTCAGGGCATATGCCTAGGTTGCTGGCCTGGTCCCCAGTTGGGGGCATGCAAGAGGCAACCACACATTGATGATTCTGTCTCTCTTTCTCCCTCCCTTCCCCTCTCTCTAAAAATAAAATATTTTTTAAAATGTCAGCATAGTATACATATTATGACCATGAAGGTAAAAGTTTATTTTATTTATTTAATTACTTAAAATATTTTATTTATTATTTTCAGAGAGAAGGGCAGGGAGGGAGGAAGAAAGGGAGAAAAGCATCTATGTATGGTTGCCTTTCATCTGCCTCCAGCTACAGACCTGACTGGAGACCTGGCTTGCAACCTGGTTATGTGCCCTGACTGGGGACTCAAACCAGCCACCTTTGGGTTCGCAGGCTGGCGCTAATCCACTGAGCCAGTACCAGCCAGGGCCCAGGTAAGAGTTTAAACCAGAGGGGTATTTTTTTGTTTTGTTTTGTTTTGTTTCTCCTAAGCAAAGCTTCTAGATTCTCAAGGGGAGTACTGGGAGGAGGACTTTCTAAAATTAATTAATTAAAAATATTTTATTTATTATTTTTAGAGAGAAGGGCAGGGAGAGAGGAAGAAAGGGAGAGAAACATCAAAGTATGGTTGCCTTTCACCTGCCTCCAACTACGGACCTGGCTGGAGACCTGGCTTGCAACCTGGTTATGTGCTCTGGCTGGGAATTGAACCAGCAATCTTTGGATTCATAGGCCGATGCCAATTCACCTCACCACACCAGCCAGGGGCAGGAGGATTTTTTTTTAAAGCCTCTCAAGTGATAGGTGGGCCTGTCACTGTTTCCCCTGATTTAGTTGCAAAAGTTCCTAAGTCTCAATACTTAAAATTCAAAACCAGTTGATTCCTTATCAATAAGGAACTTTCAGCCTTTTACCTTTGTTCTTCTCTAGCAAACAGCTTTTGATCCACAGAGCAATGGTTAAAATAATGGGTCTTAACCAGTTCAGGGGACCTGGACAATTTTGAAAAGATTTCTGGTGGGAACCAGAAAAAATGTAAATACGTACAAGGTTTTGTATATAATACCCAGTGTTTCTTGGACTCTCAAGAAACAAATTTAAACAGAGTACAGTCTGAGGTTTTAAGTAATTTTCTCTCCAAAGGTGTCTTGTCTCAAACAGAGCATAATTTTTTAAATAGAGCATAATTTAAATATTCCTAAATCTTTTTTTTTTTTTTCCAAATATGAGGGTCTGTTTTATTGCATGACATTTGCATAAGAAAAAATATTGAAACCTGTAAGGCATCATGCAACCATCAGTAAGCTAATTATTATCTGTACACTCAGGATAGGTGGGTGTATATAATCTAAAATTGAAAAACTACTTCCAAAACGTACATAAAAAATTTAACATGATGAACTTTTAACTGCAGTTTATATTTAGTTTTGTATCATTAAAAAGTGTTTCACACGTCCTGCTGGAAAGTTGCTCTTTATAAATGGCTCTGGGGGTCATGTTCAATTACAAAGTGTAAAAACTAATATTCTTTATGGAATTAGAAAGCTAACATTGTGATAGTCAAACTTACTTGAATCAGTTTTCAATTCTCTTTCAATTAAGTTGATATAATATTAA
>PVIW01003155.1:168256-180808 GCA_004026585.1 Noctilio leporinus | reverse complement strand
CCTTCAGTGGTCAGGGGGAAAGGGGTTGGGGGGAGGGGGGAGGCAGAGGCAAGAAAGGGGAGCAGCTTAGACAAGAACCTAGTATAAAGGAACCATGGACATGGACAACAGGTGGGATTGACTTTGGGGGGAATGGGTGGGTAGGGAGGGGGACAGAGGGGAGCAAAAAGGGGATGGATATAATACAACAACAATAAAATTTTTTTTTAAAAGTAAAAAAAAAAAAAAATGGACAAAAGAGAATAAAAAGAGGCCAGTAAAATATAAAGAAGGCTCTCATATCTTCTTTCATATTGACCCTGCCATAATAAGCTTCAATACGACAACTTCCATCCTTTATCACATTTCCCATGTGTTTTCAAATGTTCAGTTGTTGCCAGTGCTTCTGGTACTCATTAGGTTGCAATCAAGATCATGTCCCCATTATTTGCCCTATTTCAAATCTACAAACATCTGCTAGATATTTACTTGATGCTAAACACTACTGGGTACCAAAGATACAAAGATGAGTAAGATATAATTCCTGTCCCCAGAGAGTTGACTGTGTAAAGAGGAGTCAACTGATAATGCTACTGCAATGTGGCAGGTGGTTATTAGGCTAGCAAGTTGCTATGTGTTAGGATAGGTACTTAATATAGCCAAGAGACAAGGAAAGTACTCCAAAGTAAAATTATTCCTTGCCCAATTTTTTATAAACTCATCACTTTTGGGAATGAAAGGTCTCAAAAGATGGAAAGTCCAAAGATCATAATCCATCTCAATTTATCCCATCCAATTCCTTTCAGATAACTTTGCTTTAGGAAGAGGAATAGAACAGTCTTTCCTGTGTCATGTAATTTAGGTCTCTAAATTACAAACATGAAAGAGTTAAAGAGAAAATCCCCACCTTCCATTATTGTAATCAGTTCCAAAGCTCTGAGAGTGCATGCTATCTGGGACATGAGAGTCAGGGGGCTATTATATCCTCCACAATATACTTGCACATTATGCATTAGATCTCTGATAATAAAGCAATATACTTAATGGGGATTGCAAATCATTTACTGATATTGAGACAAGGCCAACCACCTAGGGCAGCTAAATAAAGTCCACTTTAGCTTTAGACCCCTGAATTATATGTAAGTATAATCTTTATACTTAAAGATGTAATATATATAAAAATGTATATATATATATATATCTTTAGACATTTAGACATAAATGTATGTGTGTGTGTGTGTGTGTATATATATATATATATATATATGCATCTTAAGATGTTTTACAAATAGCATGGAAAATTATTCAATTTATTACATCATTGACTTTATGAAGCCCTATCACTCAAATTGAGAACTTCTGCATTTTTACTAAGAATGTTGGAATCACTTTCCCTTTCTGTGTTCAGCAGCCATGACCTCCCATTATCCATGCCATTCTGAAGAGGTCTGTTTGTCAACCATTACAACTGTACTCAGAGACCCACTGAAATCAATTCCTTTTACTGCTTCCTCTTCATAGAAACATTGTATCAGCTTTGAATGTTACTGCTGGAAAACATGACTTGAGCCATACAGAGCCAGGAGAGCAAACCCTCACCATTGAAAGCATCATCATACACCCACATTTCTCCTCCCAGAAACCAATGGACTATGATATTGCTCTTCTGAAGATGGCTGGCACCTTTCATTTTGGTAAACATCTCAGGCTAACAGTGAATGATCGATCCCATGTTCCCCATACATTCTGTTCTATAGCATATTCCTCCTATAGCACAGTGTCCTCCCCTCCATGCTCTGCCTTGCTCTCTATTTCAGGCCAATTTGTGGGGCCTATGTGTCTTCCAGAGACAGGACAACGATTTAAGGCTGGACTGATTTGTACAACTGCAGGCTGGGGCCGCCTGACTGAAGGTGAGAACTTGTATTCCCCTAGTCTTATTTGGATGTCAGAACGTTCCGTTGAGTAATCAGAAAATAGAAATTTTAATTTTTTAAAAAACTTGTGTAAACATATTAAAAAAAAACAAAATATCAAAATGCCCTTAGAAATCCATGTCTTTCCAAAAGATACAAACCTGAATGAGGTAGGCACCCTTCAACTCAGAAAGGGAGGAAGAATGCCTTGTTGGGGCCCTCATCTCTGTTTTCTAGACGGCAGCCCCTCACAAGTACTGCAGGAAGTGAACCTGCCCATTTTGACTAAGGAAGAGTGTGCGGCAGCTCTGTTAACCCTGAAGAAACCCATTAGGGGGCAGACATTTCTCTGCACAGGCTTCCCAGATGGAGGGAGAGACGCGTGTCAGGTAGGTGGAAGCAGCTTGGCTGATGGGTCCCAGGCAGGGATTCCCTTAGCTTTGTAAGACTGGATTTTGAAAAGAAGGGCCAACAATGACTAGTGAAGTTGAGTACAAATAACAGAACAGTTTGAACAACCTCTTTATACCAGGGAGCATGAATTCAGAGGTCTTCCAATTTTTGCAAATGACTAAATAACAGATAATGCCAATAATATCTCTAAAGGATGACTGACTCTTTCCTATTTGGAGGTTTCCAGTTCATGTATAATGGGAAATTTACTTTCCCTCCATCCCTCCTGCTAACCAAAACCTGAGGTCAATTTTACTACTGGGCAAGACTTCTCTGGGCCTGTGAGATGAGACAGGAAAAGGAAGACAGCCTGATATTTGATGATCTAATGTGAATTGTGCTTGCCTGTTCTCCCAGGCCCAAGTTCAAATTATTAGCAGTGAAGAAATGCCATTGATACTCATCTAGCATATTTATCAGGGAGAAGAGTGAGTACTTTGGGGCTTGATGGTAACAGAGGCTTTTTCTCCCTACAGGGAGATTCAGGAGGTGCTCTCATGTGTCGGAATAAGAGAGGGGCTTGGATTCTCGCTGGTGTGACTTCCTGGGGTTTGGGCTGTGGTCGAGGCTGGAGAAGCAATGGACAGAAAGATGACCAAGGATCCCCTGGGATCTTCACAGACCTTAGCAAAGTGCTTCCCTGGATCAAAAAACACATCCAAATTGGTAATAAAGCTAGCACATAAGGTCAAGAAGCTAGGGCCAGAAAGCATCAGCAGAGTCTAGACAAGTTGGGGCCACTGAGACAGGTTCTGTTTCTATTCCTAGGGTATCACATAAGGATTGCGATATTTCCTTAAGCTAAAATAAGAATAAAACATGGTATATGGTTACAGCATACAAATATGTATTCACTACTTCTCAACTGTGCTAGCAAGATTCAGCAAGCAATAGTATAGATTGGTGGTTACCAACCACAGGGAAGAGTGACTCCAGGGGACAATCTCTGGAGATGTTTTGGGTTGTCACAACTGGGGGTAAGGTGACACTAGTGTCTAGTGAGTAGAGATCATGGATGCTGCTAAGCCTCCAACAATGCACAGGATAACCCCCATGATAAAGAATGATGCAGTGCAAATGTTAACAATGTCATGGTTAAGAAAGCCTAGTATAGGCCCAGGTACCATAATTCTGAAAAACCCTGGGTCTACATACACCCTTCTACTAGACTACTAACTAGTGAATTAACTGAAACTTCATTTTTGCCCCCAAACCAAACTTAAGTGTTTTCTTAACTGGTAGCTTCCTGCCCTAGTAAGGCTTCTATTTTTCCCTAAAGGGGTTAATTCAAATTACTTTAGTATGAACTTGGGTTTGTTTTCAAGTATGTGGTCCAGGGGCAGGTACCTAGGCTATCTTAGCAATTGTTTTGTGGCTGTGGTGAGTTATTTCCATCTCCAGCTTCCCTTCTCATGTAAAATAAGGGAAATTGATCAGATTAATTCTTCTTGCTCTGTGTAACCTCTAGGCTAACATGGCCTGCCATTTAATTCACCTATTTAATAAAGAGAGTGAAATAATCTCCTTAAAACAAAAGACCACTTTCTGCTTTGTCAATTTATCCCTTTTGTTCTTTCCACAGATTAGATTTTTATTAGTTGCATACTGACTTGAAAATCTCTGCACTTTTAAGCCAGGGAAATGCTAACTTCTTGAAATATTGTTTAGGACACCACAAACCTTGAATTGCATTCTTTTTCTTTCCCAGGGAAGCGAAGAAAGAGCACCAGAGGTGGGTATTTCTCCAGCCTGCTCTCCCAGAAGCACAACTTAATAGCTAGCATTTCTGAGTATCAGTTCCCTTTATAATCAAGTCTTCCTCGGCAAGAGCTGTCCTCGTTCACTAGGTATAAAACCATCACTTGGAAAACCCACAGCCATTCCATGCAAGTCAGCGCAGTCCCTCACCCAGCTGGAGCCCCAAATTCCCTCCCATTTCGCATCTTGTCAATCTAGAGCTCCATTCAATTCAGCAAACATCTGCCACCTTGCTTTGCCTCAGAGGTTTGAGGGAGGAGGGTAAAGCGGTACAGATGTGGTCAATAAACTACACCCTTGGCCTGAAAGCATCCTTACTTGTCCAGGGGGCTCAGCCTGGTGTTACACTGCATGACTGCAATGAATCCACACCATGACTTTGGCCAGCTCCTTCCTACCTCTGGACCTCAGCTTCCTCATTCATTAAAAAAAAAAAAAGTTTTAACTAGATGGTCTTAAAGGCATCTTTAGCTCAAATCTGCAGTGGTTCTACGAGTCTGTGGCACTACCTACAAAAAGCAATGTGAAGAATACCCTGAGAGCTCAGAGCAATAAGAAAAACAGGTGGCTTTGGAGCACAGATACCTTCTAAGTTGAACTTTAAAGGACAAAGAATGAGTAGAAGTTTGTCAGGTGGAAAGTGGGATACAGGTAAAGAAAAATGCATACTCCTTATTAGAAAGATAACTTGAGACCAAATTACGTAAATTTTGAAAGCCAGTAAAAAGTGTGGACTTTACTAACAGGAAGTTGATTAATTAAATAATTAGGGCTGTACTTTAGAGGTAGAAGAACAGCCTATAGGGAATAGACTGGAGGGGGAAACAATTCCAGGGGGATTTATGAGATTATGCATTAGTTCAAGAGATAAGTGAGGGCCTGACCTAAGGCAAAGGCCAGAGAATGAAAAGGAGGGACTAGAAACAAGAAGATCTAGAACTTGTTGGTCACTTAGATGACGGTAGAGAGGGAGGAATCAAAAATATTACCAAAGTGTTGATCATGAGAGGCTAAGGGTACATAAAACTGATCAAACCAGAAGTGCACACCCAGAGAAAGTTTATTTATAGCATGTTAAATTTCGGGGGAAGATAACTAGGGGATGACTGAAAAATCAGGTCCAACGTTCAGATATAGAGATAAGAGCTGAAATTTAGGGTATGAATGAGACTGGTCAGAGGGCTCAGGTAGAACCAGATGAAAACCACCACAGAGCCTGGAAACTATCTGTATTTTATAAAATGAAGTATGGGGTCAGAGAAAGAAAAATGAAGAAGAAATCATAGAATCTCAAGGTTAAGTAGTACCTAAAAGGAATAAAAAAGAAAAAGGCATCTAGAAGCTAAGGCAAGAAAAGGTTTTGTGAAAAAAGAAAGCATGCACATTTAAGAACCAGGTTAAGGAAAGCAGGGCCTTTCCTGTTACCAGCCTCACTATCAGCTAATTCTCGTTCCCTCCCAGCCTTATGCAGTGAGAAGGATCGTGTGGTCAGCGAGCCTGAGGGACAGCTGCACTTCCCAGAAAGCCCCTACCTATATTATGACCACAAACAGTGAGTAGTCTCCTCCTTGACCCATCCCCAGACTCCCACCTCTAATATAACAGTGCCTATTATGTGACAGCCACTGTATGTCTAGAAATAACACCCTGTTTATGCATCTGCCTGCAGACTGTGTGTCTGGACCCTGTTGGTACCAAAGGAAATGCATGTGTTACTCAGTATTTCCCACTTGGATGCAGAGTCTTGTCACCACAATTACCTGTCAATATATTCTTCAGAAGACAGACTTATTGGTGAGCGGATTTTCACACTGTCAAGAGGACACTAGTGCTAGCAGAGCTTAATGGGGCTTGGTTACAGTATGTCTGGCATTGAGACATGTGTAAACACCATATTTTCTATCTCCAGCTTTTGAGACTCAGAACTGACGGTAGAAAAGAACTAAATCTGAGCCTGTGTGACGGTCATCAGGCCACCGTGCATTTTATTCGCTGCATCTGCTTCCCATGGAACCAGGCTTCCTACACTCATTCGCCAGACCTGGAACCCATTGGGAGTGAAATGCAAACATAGTGCAGGACCTCGAGGGGGCTCCACGGCAGCATGCTGCTTTTCTAGGCATGGAAATGACCTTCACCCACCTTGTCCAGCTAAGAATAAAAATGAATACTCATAAGTAGGAGAGAAAACTTACTTCTATTGAAAAAACAGAAATGAAGGAGAGTTTCTTTGGTTCTTAACTAGAGGTGATTTTGCCTCCCAGGAGACACCTGGCAACACCTGAGAAACGTTTTTGGTTGTCACAGCTAGAGGGAGTGTTACTGGCCCTGTAGAGGTTAGAGGCCAGGAATGCTGCAATACATCCTACAGGGCACAGAAGCCTGAACACAAAGAACTTTCCCATTCAAAATGTCAGTAGTGCCAAAGCTAAGAAACCCTGGTTTAGACAATGCTGCACTATCATATCAACTAGTTCAGTTTTCCTTAAGTCTTTGAATGGGTGCTGTTTTCTAGACTGAACAAAGAATCTTTTTTATGTTGCAGGGAAGTTCTGTGGAGAAAGCCTCACTTCATCAGTTCTTGTTGCCTCCAGCTCTCTAAGGCTAAAGTTCTTCTCTGATGCCACAGATTATGCTGCTGGGTTTAATCTCACCTATAAAGTTCTTAAACCCAACTACCATCCTGGTAAAACCATTTACTTTTATCACACATGATGCAGGGCTTTTGTAGAAGTTGGGGCCCCATAGGAGTTAGGTGAGAGGCAGGGAGCTCCATCCCAAGGCCCACCTGGCTCCACAGCAGAGAGGCGCACAGGCCAGCAAGATGCCAGGGGCAGGCACTCCTGAGGGCCTGCCACTGCACATGCAAGTGAGAGGAGAGGGACTAGTGATTTCTGGAAAAATCAGTGCACGCACCTCTTCCTTCTGGCTGGCTCTGCTTGAAGATCCAGTTCATGTGTCATCTGTGGAAGACAGGGTAGAAAACAGGGATTCCTCTTTGCTTGTGGATGCCACTGTTGAAATGTTTTCCCTTGTGTTTCAGATTCAGGTTGCAGCTCCTTAACTGTCCTTTTTGAAGAAGGCCTCATACAGAGTCTTCGGTATCCTGAAGACTACACTGACATGGCCAACTGTAACTGGGCTTTTCAAGCCCCCAAACATTACCTAATTAAGGTACTGACTCTGTTACCCTTACTCTGCTATGGTATCTCCACAGAATAGCTAACAGAAGCACCATGAGGGCAGAGGTTTTTATCTGATTTATTCACTGCTGTGTACTTAGTACCTAGGATCTACTACCTGGCATGCAAAACTATCCACAAATACTTGTTGAGTCACAGACCAGCCTATTTCCTCCTGTAATTGCCCACACTTACCACCAGATGGCAATTGCACACTTTACTTTTTGTTGAAATGCTGTCTTAAACTTTGCACCTGGTAAATTGTTTCATCAGTTTCTAGTCCCTTCTAGAAATACTTAGTAATTAATGGCTAACACAAGACGATGAAAACAAGGACCAAATCATTGAGCTCTCATGCAGAGGGACAGAGCAAGCACAGAGCAACCAGTGGAGAACAGGTTCAGGGACTTTGGCATGAGTCATAACACATACTGGGGGTTGTGGTGGGTGGAAGGTGAGGCTCCGGTCAAAGTATGGAGAGACTTGAATATCAGAAAATGGAGCTTACTTAGTATTCAATGAGTGGTGTTTGTTCATTAAACACTAGTGAGCCATCTGCTAAGAAATGCCTCCTGATAGTTGAAGGTGAGACTAAAGTCAGAGTGAGGTTGGAACTAGGCATTTATTTAGAAGTTTTTTTCTTAAAATAATAATTGAAAGAGAATATGAAGCCAAGAGAATAGACTAGAAAATAAAGGGGGAGGAGTAGCATGAACAAGACCTCAAAGTTCTCATATGTTCACACAGGGATCTGAAACATTGAAGAACCAAACTGGTGGAGTGTTATGACAGCCCAGATAATAGAGCTTTTCATTTAAAATACTAAACAAAATAAATAAAATGGTGTGGCCAACATTTTGGATTTACCACACAAAGTTAGAATTTAAAGAGTAGGAGGGCTAAGCATTCACTGTCCGGTTCCCACCTCATCCCCCAATAAAAGGGTAGAATAGTTGGGTAGGAGTAGTGGTGTCTGAAATATCAATTAAGTCAGAAGTCAGGAGCAGAAACAAGATCACAAAGGTTTCGACGACACAGAGGAAGTAAGCATTGATCTTTTTCTGAACATTTCTGAAACACAGGGCAGACATTTTAGGAGGAAACAGAATTAAGGGAAGGTTTGTCATCAGAGATGCAGGGTAAAAGTTTAAGCATAAGCATTTTCTGGAAGGCGGATGAAGACAAATTTAGTTGAAGATCAGAACATGCCAGAGCTGAAGTAACTGTAAAACATCTATTCAATAACTGTACTCTTAAGTGCTGTGCACCAATGAAATGAGGCTCACACATCCCACCAGGGAGAGCAGCATCCTACATGCCTCATCCCAGATAGTAATTTGGAAATTAGCACTGCAAGTCATAACTATGTGCACACCATGATTCAGAGAGGAAAGGGCTCATTTCCAGAGAGCCTCCCAGTAAGGGTTTAAGAAATGTCTGACTAAGTTCTTTTTCCGACACAGCTCCTCCCTTTTCCCTACACTCACAGCTAATGGTTGTTTGGTTGTCTGCCTCCACTTCGAGCCTATCCTAGCAGTCCTGTGTCTTTGATTGATTGCTCAGGCTCTACTGAATCCCTGTCATCTGCACGTTTAAAATCCAAACTCTTGCTTCATCAGCCCTATCTCCCACCGCTCTTCTTTTCACTCAATTGGCCAATGCTATCAAACTGCTCAAATATTGTCCTTTGCTGTTTCTTTGCTACTTCTAGTAGGGAGGTAGGGAATTGAAATATTTGCATATTTTCCCACCCTCACATAGGGACTGTATGTGGGACTGTCCAGCAGGTTTGGGAGCCTGTGGTACAGCATCTTTCCCTAAGTATTAATAACAACCCACTCATGAAAGTCCCACTACCTTTCTCATCTAAGGTCACACTCTTGCACAAGTTGAGCAATCTACACTTCTCTGATTAATCAAAATCAGGTAATTCATTTCTATTGTTTACTCTGGACATAATGTTGAGTCTTCTCAGCTTTCCTTTCAGAGTCTAGAAATAGAGGAGAATGGAGACTGCACTTCTGACTATGTGACTGTGCACAATGATGTAGAAAGGAACAAGGAAATAGGTTTGTGTTCCTGGAGCTCAGCTTCTCTGGGTTGCATTTGGACCCATTCCTTTTGGGGAATGAAGAGGACGTGGCTCAATGGTCCTTCATTCCCCTACACCACCTCCATCTCTCCCTATGTTCTCATCATCCCTCCTCCTTCTCCATAGGGTCAGGATGAGTTGGGGGGGGGGGGTCAAAACCCTTTGAATAGAAAATATGGGAAGCCCACCTTAGCAACGGGTCCAAAGGGGGAAGTGCCACTGAAATAAGCCCTCTGGCTAAAACCAATTCCCTTAGTGGCATTACTAGTACGAGTGTGTGGGAGATACGCAGAATTGACATGCTGATGGGGTTACAAATGTAGTAAAAAGAAGCCAACTGCCTATTTTGAAAACAGATAGTGACACCCACCAGAAAAGTTCATTTCCTAACAGTTACCTAAAGGACAACTTATTTTTTCTTTACTGCCATGTCCCATCTATTTGCTGGGCCTTTGACCATGTCTTGCCTGGGCTGGACTTGAACCAGCTCGGCTGTGCGGCTTTGCTGTCCCTGCCCCTGTGCTGAGCTCCTCTGGTGTAATGCTCATCAGCTTCAAGTCGAATGAAAACGTGACCTTTAGAGGCTTTCAAGCTACAGTCTCCTTCATTTCTGAATCAGGTAAGAAGGAAGAGGCACCAACTTCTCAGGTTCAAATTCTCATCTTCATGATGTGAAGCCTTTAAAGCCCAACATGGACCTGACTGAATCGCATTATTTGCAGCAGTTCTGTTCTATAAAGTCACCACGAACACTGAAATTAGTGAATACTGAACCAGTGTTCCTAGGGGAGGTACAGGGTTGGGTTCCTATGAGCCTCTGGTTTATGTCTGTTTCTGTGGAAAGTCACCTTATTTAATATATATTGTTGATTCATTAACATCAAACTCACAGGCAATACCATAATAACTCAAATCTGAACAAACTTCATCACATGTATTTTCAAAGACATCACAGCCTCCTTGCACTTAGGAACACTAGATGGCACTTCAGCACTATGTTCAGGACCATTTTAAATAGCAAAGTCACCAACAAAATACACAAAAATGAAACACACACACACACACACACACACACACACACACACACACACTGTGGCACTAAACAGACCATGGAAAGGACACTTATGAAAGCTGAAAAAAGGAGGCACAGTGTCACCTTGTTAGACCTCAGGTACAGACACGTGCATCAGGTGCTCAAGTTTTTCACAAATGTCCATGAATGACCATGAGTGCTGGTTAGCAAGTAAGTGAGCCTGCCAATTCAGAATCTGCAAAGGATGAGGACTAACTGTATGTCTGAATCTTGACCTATGCTTACTAGATATGTGATCTATGAGTCATTTAAGACTTGTTTTCTTCAACCTTACAAAGGGTGAATAACACATGCGTGGTGAGACTACAGTAAGGATTAAATCAGCAAGTGTGTGGCATGTCACAGGGGCTCCAATATGTGAAATATTTTCACCAACCCCTAGTCACTAGCCACCTGAATTACAATTTCCACCCAAGCTCTCATACCTGTGATCACTTTGCGCGAACTCCACAAAGCTCTTAAGTTGTTAGGGGGTAAGCAGCTACTTACGGCAAAGCCAGCTAACAGTTAAATTGCTCCATTTTTTAGTTAAAATACCCACAGAGTTCAGCTGACTGGGATGCCCCAGAATTCTAATAATTAACCATTAAGTCTCAATCACTGGCCTTGTATGTGTGACCTGAGCAATTATATTATGCTTATACCCAGCATTAAACATCTCCAGGTCAGAGGATAAGTCAATGTTTCTGGAGACATGGCATGTCCTACCTGAAGAATCTGGAGATCTGTTGCGGGGAATGTGACCAAGATACAAACACAGAGTGTATTAGCCAGGATTCAACCAGAGAACCCCAAAAAGACATGTCAAAGTCCTAATCTCCAATACTCCAGAATGTGACCTTATTTGGAGATAGAGCTTTACAGAGTTGATCACGTAAATGGAGGTCATCAGTGTGGCCCCAATGCAATGGAACTAGTGTCCTCATACAAGGGAAACGTGGATGCAGACAGACACACGCACAGAGGGAGAACTTCATATGGACATGAAGGCAGAGATTGGGGTGATGCAATATTTTCAAGCCAAGATCGTCAAAGTTTGTCAACAAACCACCAGAAGCTAGAAAAAAGGCATAGAAAAGATCCTCAATCACAGCCCTCAGAAGAACTCTACCCTAGCTGATCCTAGTCTCCAGAACTGTGACACAATAAATTTCTGTTCTAAGAGACCCAGTCTGTGATACTCTTTTATGGTCTAGCCAACTAATACACCAGGAATTGGCTTACATGATTGTGGGAGTGTACTAAGCAAGTAAATCCAGAGGGAAGAATAGCATGGAACCAGAGGCATGGTTCCAAGCTATACTCCACAAGTGGAATTTCTACTTCTTTTGAGGAAGCCTCAGCTCTGCTTTTAAGGCCTTTCCAATTAATTAAAGTAGGCCCACCCAGGTTATCCAGGATAATATTTCTTACCTAAAGTCAACTGATTAGAAACTTTAAATCGGTAATATCTCTTCACAGCAACATCTCAATTAATGTTTGGATAACTGGGGGCTGTATCCTAACCTGGGTGACACATGGATCTATCACATAGAGCTCCATGGGCTGTAATCATTGTCCCTTTTGCTCAAGGCAACACAAATGACCCAATCACAGGCATTATGTGACATCTCTGGGCTTTAGCTTTGTCAACTGAAAAATGGAGTGCCTCTTTAAATTTGAAATCAGGAATTTTTTAAAAAGATTTTATTTATTATTTTTAGAGAGAGGGTTAGGGAGAGAGGCAGAGAGAGAGAGAGAGAGAGAGAGAGAGAGAGATCAATGTATGGTTGCCTTTCACCTGCCTCCAGCTACAGACCTGGCTGGAGACTGGATTGCAACCTGGTTATGTGCCCTGGCTGGGGAATTGAACAAGCGACCTTAATAGCTAGCACCTAAGAAAGAGGTGGTCATTTGTTGAGGTAAAATGGAAATATATCATTTTCAAGGTTAAAAAGCTTATAAAAAGTCCACAGCAGCCAGGAAATTGTTGAGAAAGCAAATGCTCGTTAAGCATCAACCTGGTCAGGGCATTAGTTTCCCCAGGAGTGTCTGGGTGGAATGGGAGGCTTGTATTGCACTGGAGAAGCTGTCCTGGGC